>CABEEJ010007572.1:0-29669 GCA_901482245.1 Timema douglasi | reverse complement strand
GAGGCTGGACATTAAACGGTACAATACAGCTATTAGGGTAATATAAGAGAGTAGAGTAGGCTGGACATTAAACGGTACAATACAGCAATTAGGGTAATGAAAGAGAGTAGAGGAGGATGGACATTAAACGGTACAATACAGCTAATAGAGATCGTGGATGATTTAGCTTTGCTCGATAATAATAAGGAAGCTGTTGCAAGAAATGCAGACATTTTATCAGAGGCTGGTAAGGAAATAAGTTTAGAAGTGAACGCGGAAAATACTAGGTATATGTTAACACAGAGAACAGAGAATGAGGACGATAATTTAAATATTACAGCGAACAACATATTATTTGATAGGGTTAGTGAATTTAAATATTTAGGAATAATTTTAACTAACAATAACAATATTAAATTGGAAATTAGGAAAAATAATACAATCAGGAAATGCTTGCTGTCAAGAAATTTAAAATTCGCAATATACAGTGGAACCTTGAGAATTATAACTTGAAGGGACGAGGGAAAAATTTGAACTATCCAGAAATTTGAATTGAATAATGTTCTTAAATGAATTGAAAAGAAACACAGTTAAGTTTGCAACTAAGCTCAAAATCTTTATTCAACGTATTTTGACATAATCTTTTAACAATTTCTTTAAAAACTCAGAGATTTTAATTTGTTTTCCTGATTTAAGTCTCTCAGTTGTAGTGTATAATTCTAATTGATTTATTGACTGGAAAATTGAATCACTTACATAAACACTACTGTTCAGTGTATACTAAACAAAGCTAAAACTAAACAAAAACAAAATAAACTCGCGCGTCACAAGAATATTGCCACGACCTAATCACTAAGAGCAGCGCACGTAACCACTCGAGAGGTTCGACCTTGACTAACAGATTACAGAATTTACGTGTAAGCAAAGACGTATGGGTGAACCGGGGAGGGGCGTGAAGAAGAGTATTGACCGCATTACAATGTCGCCTCCCCTGTTTCCAAAACTGGAACAACACGGTGCCGCAAATAGAAATAGGAAAACCATACTGCAGAGTACATTAAACATTACGAAAAATTTGATTAACCAAAACAATATTCGAACTATCCACAATTTGGTATCATTGTTTTAATACTAAATTCACGGGACCAGGCGAGAAATTCGGATTAGTGGGAGACCCAGACGGGAGGGTAACATTNAATACTAAATTCACGGGACCAGGCGAGAAATTCGGATTAGTGGGAGACCCAGACGGGAGGGTAACATTAGAATAGACCTGAGAGATATAGGGTATGATGAGATAGACTGGATAAAATCAGCTCAAGATAGGATCACGTGGCATGCTTTTGTACGTGTGGCAATGAAATCTCGAATTACTAATGCAATAGAGAAAGTAATTAAGTAATGTTGGTTACAATTACTATATAATAGATTTTAATTTAAAATGTATCAAAACATTTAATTTTCATGTATTTAAACTATGTGTGATAATGTATGTTTATAAGCTAGTTTTAAAGATCCACTTAATAAAATATCAATATCATCACACTATGATATTTATGTTGGGAATAGCATTATCTTACTTACTTACTCTATGACATTAGAAACTCGATAATTCAATGTTGCACATACAAAAGTTCGCCAAATAACCTTTTCTTGAGCTAGTTCTATCCAGTCCTTCTCATTACCCTAACTCTTTCCGGTCCAGTCTTCACAGTGGTTTATTCCCATAGGGTTTGGCAGTCAATATGCTGAACAAAGCTCTAGATTCTTCCATTTGTGCAGCATGTCCTTACAAACGTAATATGTGAGATTTGATAGCATTAATAATGTTTTGTGATTAGTACAAGTTAATTAACTCATCAGTATGTAACGTTCTTCCTTATACAGTATCTTCATCCCCTTTTGGGTTAGATATCTCACTAAACACCTATTTTATGAACAGCCAAAATGTATTTTCACTATGTTCTAAATATTTAAACTCATTAAAATATCGTTCTCACTCTGGGATCTCTGTGTGACCATATATTCATGATTTTGCTGTCATTTCTAAACCAATTTCCTTACTATCCTCTAGTACAATTTTTGCATTTATTGCAACAGCTTCCTTACTGTTGCCCAACAAATCCAACTCACCTGTGTACCCTAAAAACTGCATTGTATGCCTACCGTTTAATGTCAACTCTTCCCTACTCTCTTGCATTACTCTAAAAGCATATAATATCTATATTACAAGTATCGGGGAAAGTACATCTTTTTATTTCAATCTACCTTGAATTCCAAAGTTATCTGAAAAGGGACATTCAACTCTGCCATGAGTATATTTCAAACATACAATACCTCAATTAGCTTGACAAGTTTTCTGGATATCCAAAAAGTTACTAAATTTTTTATAATTAATTTCTTTTAACTTAATCATAGGTCTTTTTAAAATCTATGTATAGTATTTCCACATTTCCACAGTGTTTCCACTTTTTCTGATATTTGATAAATAGAAAAAGATTTGATCCGTTATTGATCCAACTTGTCGAAATCCATCCTAATCCCAATTATATCTTCTGCATGTGGCATCAATGTCATTAAAATTGTATTAGATAAAATTCTGTAGAATTTTGGGAATAGTGAGATGGGTCTATAGTTCATTACACTCTGTTGTATCTCCCTTTTATAAAATGAGTATTACCATAATTTTCTTCCATTCTTGTGGTAGTGCCTCATATTAACATTATTGAACATAACACTTTATTTATTTTAAAACATAGCATTTCACCACCTCCCTTCATTAACATTGCTGGAATGTAATCTATACCTGGAGCTTTAGGATTATTTAACCTTTTAATAGCTTCTTTGAAACTCACCTCTCTCTAGAGGGTTAAGCAGTATGAATTTCGATAACCTCACCCAATTATGATCCTTCATGATCACTAAAGTGGTCGTTTCATCCACTCAAATCTTTGCTTGTATCTATCCGCCATCAGATTGGCATTCTCATATTTCTCTAAATTAACCCTAACCTGATATTTCCTTAATGTTAGTAACTAAATAAAATTCTCTGAAATTCTTAACTTTGCTATTGTGTTCTATTTACCTAACTTAACCTTGTTAATTATCTCTTCTTTTATTTCTGACAATAGCATAGGCCTTCCTTTTCACATTGTTCAATATATTTAAGGGTAATCGTATATAACAATCATTACAAATCTTTTTTCTCAACATAACTGATGCTATTATTTTTTGAATTCAATATACATGTAAATACATATTTTTATTTACTTTAAAAGTTGTTTTAACTGATGAAATTAGACGTATCATATTTTTTATAACCTATAAACGGCAAGTGTTTGATTCTCTATATTTGACTTAATCACTTGTTATAGATGAAAGTGTAGATATTACAATATTATCGACCTAAAACTTTTTAAGCTATTAAATATTTTCTATGACAGATAAAAATTACATTTTCACGTATCAGTTTGTTTATATTTATTTACTTTTTATCTTAGATTGCTAAGGATTTAAATATATTTAAAATTAATAGTGGATTAGTTATGAACCATTTAAATATTTTATTTTCTCATTTAAGAGGTCTGATTTTTAAAATTTATCGGGCCACATCTTATAGCTGATTATAGTTTCTAAACACCACTTTGAATTATACATTTTGCGTGGATATATCATATCTAACATGCTTGACTACGGGTGATAGAAGCGGTCTTTTTAAATAAGTAACATTTTATCTCCTTTTGAAATCCACACAAAGACCCCACAACAATACCTCCAGCACTCGGACACTACCGCCCTATAAGAGTATAAATTATGTTTCACTAAGATCACATGGCCTAGACAATAAGGAAGCTCACCTGGTCTTATTCTCGCCAAGCTCATCTAATTTGCTTTGCTGGCGAGGTTGTCAATCGGCTTCCGAATCCTAGCCGTATGTACTGAGAGTGTTTTCTCCTCAATTACATCTTACTCTTCCTTCACGTAAGTGAGGCTACATTTAATATAACATTCTCGAAAATACCATTGTAAAAAGACCAACCGGGTAGTACGTCGTGGTGCAAAAATACTTTATATTAAAAATGATTGCATTTCTAATCAATTTCGGGAATAATCAGATATTTAAAAAGATGAGAAAGGAATGACAAAGGTAAAATATGGAGGTAGTGACTCCTGTCGAAACACTGTTTAGAAACACATAATATATATTATATAATAGCACCCAAAAACGATTTCATCAATTGAATAAACTATAAAGTAATGATGATTATTCCAGGCGGGCCTACATCACTGTTTTAGATCGACCCCATCATGGATAGTGATCAAGGAGAACATTACCGCGTTTGAGTTTTTAAATTCACTAGAGTTGTCTGGCATTCCCTCCCACAAGCTTGAACTAATTGTGGGCGGTGGGGCTTCTACATAACCTATAAACCACCAGGTGGTGTAATGGCACTATACTTATAGGGAGAGGAATAAAGCGTGACCTTGTATAAGCCACCATTTTTATTGGATGCGCGAAGTGAGATGACGTTTTTATACCGTGTATTATACAGTCTGACTTGCCATTTAAATCCAAACGACTGAAATTTCCTTCCAGTGTTGTAATGAAAGGTTAGAGGTGTAGCATTTATTGGCATAATGCTACTAAACAGTGAAAACATAAGAGACTGATCTCTAAGAATAATAACAATTACGAGTGAACTCACCATAGCCCCATTCAGCAGTGGCCCCTCCCAAGTGTTCTTCCCGCACAACACAACATGCCGCGAGAAGATCAACAACAGACTAAACTATCAAACTGTGTGCCGGCTCGCACTATGAATTATCATAAGGCATGCTGGGAAAAGTGTGACGTACATCCGTTGAAAGGCGATGATGTGTCCAAAAAACTATTGTTCTGAATCCATCTACAACATGCTCGAATATTCTACCTCCGTCTAGTTACCCCTTCCCCCTCCTCCTTGTTGTGTGCTCACCTCTGTTTGGTACTACCCCTCTTCCCCCTTTCCGAGCCTGAATAGAAGCGTATATAATCATGTAACTTGTATTGGTATACCACTCTTATCAGGATTCCGTCCTTGGACACATCTTGGTGTCGAGGATGTTCATTAAGGTATAAATTACGTTTCGGCTTTTATACTCTCAGAATTCCTTTTCGGCCTTAAATATTGTTATTTAATTTAAATTATATAATCAAGGTTAGGGATAATATATTTGACCTTGATTGTGTTATAAATTGGATTAATTATGGTAAATTATATTAGCAAGTTTGTTACGTTGGCAAAATAAAAGCGAAGTCCCCCTTTTTTGAACTCAGGGGTTATCTGCGTTTTCTTGGTCTAATATCAGGGATAGGGTAGTGATAATTCCTTTTGGAGTTTTGAGTTTTGAGTGGACTATTATTGCACGTAATGTATACCCTGTATGGCGTAAAATGTCGAGGTTTTTTAAATGTTAAATTTTAGCAAAATATAAAACTTAGAGCCCATCTGGCTGTAAAATTAGATTATTACTCTTTAATTTTTGTGGGGCTTTTCCCCTTTTGTAATATGTTGTATTGCGCTAACGTGTATTTATGTTGACAAGAAAGACTATTACTGTATTTATTATAAGTAAGCTTTAATACTATTGAGGATGGTCTCTGAGACTTGTTGTGATTAGTTTCCTCCTGCTATTCATATGAATTGATATTAGTATTCAAATCAGGGTGGTTGTGCAGACCCATCGTTATTACTTTTCTAATTATTACTATATATTTATAGTTAGCTTTGGATGTTGAGTGAGACCCATTGTTGTCATATTTACAATATACTTTATATTATATATATTTATATTTTTCCTTTAAATTATGAGTGATTGTTAAAAGTAAACAATTGGTATTATCCTTCTAATATACACTTATGTTCATAAATTTATCTCACTGTTTAATATTAACCTTTTTTGATTATAATATCATCTACTGTTTATCAAAATAAACTATTTAAAATCTTATGTTAATGTCTAATTACTCTTATAGTATTCCGATATAGGATCTAATTGAATGAAATATGTCCCGTCCTCTACCCTGATTTTGGCTGAATTTTGGGTCCTCTAAGTAATATTTGTAAAGCGGGTTCATGGAAGCAGAATTACCTATATGCCGGAGTACGGCCTATTTATCATATGACGTCCTTTTGGCTCCTCTGCAATTATTGTTTGTTTTTGGTATTTTGTATTTAAATTAAAATCTTGTGAACCCGCCTTTATTCTCAGGAGAATAAGGGTGGTGCTACAGAGGGGAAAATATTGAAAGTCTCATTTTAACTCAAAGTGAGTTCTGTTAGGCAATCCTGACACATTTATAATGGCATTTCTCCTGTGAACTTAATTTGTAATATCCATAAATATTTCGCAATGGCAGACAACCAAGTTGGCTGGCGTACATCTTGAAGGCCAATGCTTTTCACATGGGCAGCTTTGTGTTTCGTGTTCCAAGCTATCAATCGGACAATATTTGTTTGTAAACGTGCCAAAGGGAGAAATGGTAAATATTTTGTGCAAACATGTATTAAAATGATAAGTTAAAATAAACAACTTGGTTATTAAAATTTATGCCAGTTTTAATTAGAAAAATCCAAGAAATTATGTTAAGTATTTAAAGAAATAGCTTAATTATTGCCAGTTGTTTACTTATACTTGTTTAACATGTATTATTGTTTAATATTTGTTATTATATTTAACAAAATTTTACCTACAGTTGTTTGTTAATTTTCTGTACAGTTTTTAAAACATTTGTAAGTATCTATTTTTATTATTGGATGTATAATTATTATAAAACACATCCAGTTCTAAAAACAGGCAGTAGCGGATTTAGGTTTGAGGACGCCCTAGGCCCGAGACGATATGGCGCCCCCTTTTTTTTTTGTAGCAGTATATATAATATATAAACATATATATATACATATATGTGTGTGTGTATAAAATAATGAAAATAATAACAATAATAATAAGAAATCTAATTCAGGTATAAATAAAACATTAAATATTTCAAATTTTAGTACTTGCCTGATTAATTATTTTAACAAAGAAATTCTACCCTCAAAATGGTACTATGTTTCGATAGTAGGAGCGCAATAAAATAAACTTTAAAATTTGGTCTTACAGTTTACAGAAAACCCAATCGATTTTTAATTTTAGTCATATTAAAAATGTTGGCGGCCCTCAAAATTTGCCGCCCTAGGCCCGGGCCTCACGGGCCCAAGCCTAAATCCGCTATTGAGAACAGGTTATTTAGCTAGTCATAGTTATAGCTTAAAACAAACTTAAATTATATTTACATAATATATTGAGAACCTTTTAAAAATTACTTTATCGGTTTTAGGAAGATTGATCTAGTTTTAAATTAATAAGGTATAAATTACGTTTCGGCTTTTATACTCTCAGAATTCCTTTTCGGCCTTAAATATTGTTATTTAATTTAAATTATATAATCATGGTTGGGGATAATGTATATGACCTTGATTTTGTTATAGATTGGATTAATTATGGTAAATTATGCTAGCAAGTTTATTACGTTTCTAAAATAAAAGCGAAGTCCCCCTTTTTTGAACTCAGGGGTTAGCTGCGTTTTCTCGATCTAATATCAGGGATAGGGTAGTGATAATTCCTTTTGGAGTTTTAATTTTTGAGTGGACTATTATAGCACGTAACGTATACCCTGTATGGCGTAAAATTACAAGTTTTGAGTGGACTATTATAGCACGTAACGTATACCCTGTATGGCGTAAAATTACAAAGTTTTTTAAATGTTAAATTTAAGCAAAATAGAAAACTTATAGCCCATCTGTCTGTAAAATTAGATTATTTTTCTTTAAATTTTTGGGGCTTTTCCCCTTTTGTAATATGTTGTATTGCGCTAACGTGTATTTATGTTGACAAGAAAGACTATTACTGTATTTATTATAAGCAAGCTTTAATAATATTGAGGATGGTCGCTGAGACTTGTTGTGATTAGTTTTCTACTGCTATACATATGAATTGATATTAGTATTCAAATCAGGGTGATTGTGCAAACCCATCGTTATTACTTTTCTAACAATTACTATATATTTATAGTTAGTTTTGGATGTTTAGCGAGACCCATTGTTGTCATATTTACAATATACTTTATATTATATATATTTATATTTTTCTTTTAAATTATGAGGGCTTGTTAAAATTAAACAATTGGTATTATCCTTCTAATATACACTTATGTTCATAAATTTATCTCACTGTTTAATATTAACCTTTTTTGATTATAATATCATTTATCTACTGTTTATCAAAATAAACTATTTAAAATATTATGTTAATGTCTAATTACTCTTATAGTATTCCGATATAGGATCTAATTGAATGAAATATGTCCCGTCCTCTACCCTGATTTCGGCTAAATTTTGAGTCATCTAAGTAATATTTGTAAAGTGGGTTGATGGAAGCAGAATTACCTATATGCCGGAGTACGGCCTATTTATCATATGACGTCCTATTGGCTCCTCTGCAATTATTGTTTGTTTATGGTATTTTATATTTAAATTAAAATCTTGTGAACCCGCCTTTATTCTCAGGAGAATAAGGGTGGTGTTACAGAGGGGATCATATTGAAAGTCTCATTTTAACTCAAAGTGAGTTCTGTTAGACAATCCTGACACATTTATAATGCCATTCTCCCTGTAAACTTAATTTGTAATGTCCATAAATATTTCGCAATGGCAGACAACCAAGTTGGCTGGCGTACATCTTGAATGCCAATGCTTTTCACATGGGCAGCTTTGTGTTTCGTGTTCCAAGCTATCAATCGGACAATATTTGTTTGTAAACGTACCAAGGGGATAAATGGTAAATATTTTGTACAAACATATATTAAAATGATAAGTTAAATTAAACAACTTGGTTATTAAAATTTATGCCAGTTTGAATTCGAAAAATCCAAGAAATTATGTTAGGTGTTTAAAGAAATGGCTTAATTATTGCCAGTTGTTTACTTATTCTTGTTTAACATGTATTATTGTTTAATATTTGTTATTACATTTAACAACATTTTACCTACAGTTGTTTGTTAATTTTCTGTACAGTTTTTAAAACATTTGTAAATATATATTTTTATTATCGGATGTATACTTATTATAAAACACATCCCGTTCTAAGAACAGGTTATTTAACTAGTCTTAGCTATAGCTTAAAACAAACTTAAACTATATTTACATAATATATTGAGAACCTTTTAAAAATTACTTTATATGTTTTAGGAAGATTGATCTAGTTTTAAATAAAAAAAATAGCTTTGATCTCAGAACTGTAATATTTCACGCTAAAGGTATTTGTGATTTAATTAAATTTACCTTTTAATAATTTAAACAAATATATTTGAGCTTATAATGAGTATTTGATACTTTAGGAACATGTAAATAATTTTCCCCTGAATATCAAAGCACTTCCAATACTCCAGCAGAGATACACTATTGCTTACTGTTCAACTTGTTTCAGTATTTTATTAATAAAAGTAAGAGTCTTACTCCTTTATTTTATGTCTGTATTTTAGATCACGTGTTTACATCAGATGGACCAGAATAATCGAGTCTGAAGGGAAATTTTTGTCCCCCTTTTCAAAAGGTCTGTGGCTGGTGGTCTTAATCAACATCGTCATCATGTCCATCATTCTATATGGATTTAGCTGTTATCTGTCCTCAAGGGGAGAGAGCCAATCTTTCTTGGATTCATTATTCATCATATTTACTGTTTTCTGTTCGCAAGGTGAGCTAATCATAACAATAGTATCTATCAATATTACTAAAAATATCGTATTTGTATGTTTATGTAATTACATTTAATTACTGCTAAATTGTTGGCAGTGAATTCAAATATGGCGATAGCAATCACTTTGGATACTAAGTTTTGCTAAACAAGTGAATAAATCGCTATCAAAATCACACAAATATATAGGATATTATAAATTAAATATTTTATCTTACACGTAGTGGAAGACTGGGATTAGTTGGACACTTTTGAATAAATAAATATATATATTTATATATATATATAAACACATATATATTTAACTATATTTATATATATATTATTTTTAAATTTTGCAATTAAGTATTAAGAATCAAATAGCCAAAGCTATTACTTATGCTTTTAGTGAAGATTACTTCATCTAGATATATTTTTAAAATTAAAAAAATGAAACCTGGACACGGGAGTCTAACACAGGACCTACTAAGCCAAAGGTCACGGGTTATATTCCCGTATTTAGGTGTTATTTTTCTATTCTCTATTCTCAGAATATGAATTAAGTATTAGCAAACATTAAAATCTACGTGAACCAATAGCAGGTTAAGGGAGCCATAATGAGAGGTTATGGGAGCTCTACAAATATTCTTACTATAAATTTAAATTAGAGATGTATCAACTTCGTATTTAAATGTTTCAATGAAACTAAATTATTTTAAAATTGCTCTTTTACCACTTTAGCTGTAAAAATATCAGATTATAAATACTGAACAGAATGTTTGGACGTCTCATTCTAGAAATCAGTTGTTTTAGTGAAAGCTTTGATCATTTTAATCAATAGGAAAAGTTAACATATGGATATATCTTGCTAACCTAGCTCTTACTGGAGCAGACCATTTTTTTAAACAAATGATAACTATTCTCTTCTCATAAACTTAATTTTTGCAGAAAGCCTTTTTAAAAATATTTACACAGCTTCATCTACAGCAATATGTATAATTTCGGTTGTGTGATACCTAGGTGTTGATTTGTTTTTATAACAAACCTCCATTAATACAAATAAACCAAGAGAGAAATAATTATCAAGTTCATATTCTGTCTCACTTAATAATTATTGCATTGAAGAATCTGAGCTGGACTTATCAACAAGTTCCTCCTAGTCAGAAAATTACGACTATTCAAAGAACTTTCGCTTTAATTTTTTCAACTCCGTTTGTTTATAAAATTTGGCTTTTAATTATTTTTCCATCGAAAACATTGGCTTTATGTTATAAAACTGTTTTCACAGTTAAAACTTACTACTCGCCGATTCTCCGCAAAGTGCCAATGGTTTTTCTAGAAGGAGTTTCAGGGCAGGGGTATACTTCTTCTGGGGTTACAATTTTTGAAGAACCACCTGTATCGTTACTTGCGAGGGTTTCCAGTGATCTTATTTAGAAGTGCCAGCGATGGAAGTTATCTGGAATAGAGAGCTAAATCAGATAACGTATCTGATGAAGTTGTGAAAGCCTCCTTGGAAGAATGAGAACTGTATGCAGGATCAGACTTATCGGTCAGTGCTTTTAAATGGTTTTATTCCAGAACATTTAAATCCTATGAAAAAATATTTGATTTAAATGATAAGGAAATTCTTTTCCAATGAAAATCCAACATTATAAATAGTTATTGGTAGTCCTGGTCTGTTTGATATCCGATTATCACACGTAGCATTATGACACTTTTTGAATGAACCTAAAACATTGGCGTGGCTACAGTGGGAAGGAAATGCTAAAATAATAATGCCAATATACTTAGCGAAATGTAGGGTTGCAATACTAATTTGAATCTCATGGTTGTCCAAAATTATTAGCTTGGGCTTTTATATTGTTGATTGCTCATGTTCATAGAAAGGTTGAGATACTTGTTGAAATAAATCAGTGACTAGCCATGCTGATTGAAATGCTGCTCCTTTCGTTCCCAGTAGAGTGTTTGTAAGCAAATTATTCTTGAAATAAACTCGAGGGAGTATTAGAAATCGTGGCACTGCTTTGGCAGTTGCACTAACAAAAGTGGTAATGTAATTTGTTATATTTTTCGTTTTCCTTAAGGTGCGAAGACTTTGGTTGGTTGTGTTACATTTTTTTTAGCTGTTTCATCAAGACTATACATGTCTTAGGGTCATGCTTATACTTGTTTTTAATATTTCGCAGATTTAAAAATAAAACTACTAAGTGGCATCAAAACTTCCAGCCATACCTAGATCAGTTTGCTCAGGTCATCTAAGAGAAAAATGTTGGCGTTTCATAAGGCTGAAAACTATTCTTTGACCGTAATATTTTCTTTCTAATAATTATTTTGAAGGGTTTTTCCATTGGAAAATGCAAAAATTCAATCTTAAGTGATCTAGTTGCTTTTGCCGAAAGACCATATTGGATATTGCAGGCATGTCTGATGTAGTCAGCCAACAACAGTTACTCTTCAAGAGTGAATAACATAAATTGTTCAGAAGAGAATCTGACATTCAAATTGGCAATTCCAACTAAAGACGCTTTACCTCTGGGGATGCCAATTGCTCTAACGGCCTCCCTTATTTTGGCATTATCCCCCAACATCCTTCTAATAGCTAACTTCAGGGTTTCTTCAGACTAGGCTATGTTGTCTGTTGTTCTTTACCTCTTTCTAGGAATTTTACTCAATCTGTAAAAAACACTAAGGCCCAATTTTACAATGTCATGTTATTCTATTCGTTAGGTCTTAACATGAGGTTAAGCAATAACGACCACTATTTTTGATTTTACAATGTTTGGTTAGCGCTAATGTTCACGTAAATGTGCTCGTAATGTTAACGCGATGTCTACCTTCCGGTTAGCAAACATAACGTCCACATTAACAACGTTAAACACTCCGCCATGTTGTTTTCAAGGCGATTGTTGTTATTATTAAATTGAGGTTACTTTTATTTATATTTTGAAATGGCTGATTTATTGAATAATTATGACGACTTTGAAGATGAGTTACACCTTCTAACTTACACTTCGTTCGCGTTTATGTTTCTCAACATACATTTTAGCAGGAAAATAAATACAATAAAATATAGCAGATAACCTCAACAACTTTGATGAATTGAACTCGTTTTGATTGATTTTTTCATAACAGTTCCATAGACGTCGTAATGACTTGATTATATTCTCTATGCTCAAATTAGGCCAATCAAAAGCTTCGACACAAATCTAGCGCTCCGAGAAAGTTAATGGTAAGAACTAATGGAAGGCACCTATCCGTAATTTGACGCGAGCATAAAAATAGTATTGTAAAATGCAACGCTAAGTTTAACCAACGATTAGACTTTACAAACGGTTAAGTTACGAGGACTTTAACGTGACATTGTAAGATTGGGCCTTAATGTTAAAATATGAAACCTTTCCATATATAATCTAAGGGGTGGGTTGACTGAGCTCTGGCCCAGGTGGCCCCGAAACAAGATGGCTCACTTAAACTCACTTGTATTTTTAATTTTTTGTCTGACATAGCCATATTAAAGATATATTCAGGCTAATAAATTTAAATGTCTGGTAGATTAAATCAATATTTTGAGTAATATAGTTTTAAATTCACCAAAAATGCATACAGATAAAATAATACTCTAACCTTCCAGTTTCTATAAATTCAAAACACTAGTATATATAAACAAATAAATGTACCATTTTAAATTTAAATTCTCATAATAACCAACACAGCATATTAAGACATATCCCAGATATTAACATCCCAATACAACTGATATAAAATGATTGTCTCAGTCTGCCGGCTCAGTTAATTCAGTCTGCCCCTATTGTGTAATAGAAACATTCCTGCCCAGATAAATTATTCTACCTACCTGACTTACTAACAATTAATTCTCTGGGTCTAAGAAACTCAAAAGTTAACGGCCACCTTCCAAACTCTACTTTTCAACCCTATATTGCGACACCTCCACTCCACCCAATCCTTAAATAGATAACCAACCTTCTTAAAATACATTTTCTAATTAGTCTACCATCGATGTGTTGGCCTACCAAGGAAACTTGTATCTTAAAATTTCCCAACTTACTTGTTTTGTACACGCCTGTCATTCTCCATACGCACATTGGGACCACCCTTCTTCAACCTATGTACCTTGATTATCCTTATTATTTTTAGCAGTGCAAACTAGACATGAAGTTATTCATTATGTACATCCTTATTCATTCTCCTGTTTGTTCAATTCTCTTAGCTTCAAAAATCTTTCTTCTTACTTTGTTCTCATAAGCTATCAATTATTTTACCTAATCGGGAATTTAATTTCAAAATTGTTTTAGTAACCAAACGAAAAATCTAACAATGTTATCAATTTCCTGTGGTTTTTTCCACTGAAACCTTTTATGAATTTTTTAATAGAAGCATGTCAACCAGATTGTGAAACATAGCGGTATAATTAGCGGTTGATATGTATTTCTATATTATATATGCTATTGCAACATATATATCAATATACATGCATATAAACACCATGCACTGTGCATGTGAGACATTTTAAGGTCAAATATAATAGCACTAGCTTACCCCTCTATTTGAGCATAATTTTCTTCACTCTTTGTAAATGTTCTCGAGCCAAAAGTAATAGGGCACTCCTCCCTATTTTTAAATTACTGTGCTGACTCCATAAGGTGAGGCATCACACACCAGTAAATTAGGCTTAGCTGGATCTTAATGAGTAATCACCTGATAGTTAAGAATAATCTCTTTTATTTTTAAAATGCCCTTTTACAATGTTCTATACACTTCCAATGAAGTTTCACCTCTAAAAGCTAATGCATTGATTTTAGCACCATGGACAATTATGTCGAAAAAAAAGGCAACCAATAAATCTTAAAATAATCTTAGCTGAGAAACTGTAACCCCCTTCACCCCTTTATCATCACATATAAATAACGGTTAGGGATGGTAAAAAGAGAGTTATTTTATTCAGGTAATAAATGAATACAGCTCAATGAGAGAGTGAGTCAGCATAAAGCGCTAGGTGCTCAAAATAATTGTATATTTTAGAAATGAACATCCATATGTTGGGCAAACATAGGTTTTAAGAACCATAAAAAATGGCCAGTTCTCAAACGGCATTATACAATATTGTAGCTACTAATAACCAACATTTGATAATTGCGGGACACCTCCTCACATCCATAAATAGTGACCCAAAACACATGACATAACCAAGAATTAAATTAACTTTCATACCAAATTCCCATTAGCTCCGTTATAATAGCAATTAACAGGCAAATCAAAGGCACAGGTATTAATAATTAATCTAGTAAATATGAAATAGTGATTTATTTGTCCTTATCGGCAATCCTAATTATTCCAAACAATACAACGTGGTCCTATTTAACATACATCATCCCAACTAAATCGGACATATTGAAATAATCCGCAAAAGTTCTAATTTTGTAACTCACACCTCAAAACGGCTGTACAAAGATTTAAATATTAGAACTAAACCAACAGTGTAAACTCGCCAACTCGCGGCCCCAACTTTGACTAGCAAACAATAAACTTTCAACATATCCAACAATAATAAACGATCTCCTAATTAATAACAAATTAATATAATCCCTATAAAGTTAAAAATAGGCTGAGCTGAAGAACGACTCTATCTGCTTAACCACCGTTCTAAAATGGTGGGGCCCAAAATATATAAACTCATCCATTAAGCGGATAAGCAAGGCTTAAATTTAGACTACAGGAGCCAAATGTCCCTCAAAAGCTCATAATATTAAAGCCAAACAAATGGTGGTAGTTGTTGGGTCCCTTCCCGCTTCTCAGACTGAGTCCTGGGCTAGGCCTCCCATCACTTTTCTACCCACTAGGCGACGGGAGAAAATACGATGGAAGGCCCGATAAGACTCACCGAAAACAGCGAGAAGGGAGGCCCGGGCCGAAGCCAATTTCTTTATTATTTATGAAACCAAAGGTACAGAGTACTAAGGTTAAATGTGATTAAAATACTATGATTTGAAACATCTTGGCCCGGTGGATTGTGGGTGTCCGAAGACCCAGGGTGACCGAAGATCAAGGTGAAGACGTGTCCAAAATTTCACTATTTCTTCTGTCTTCCAGAACCCTGTCCTCTCGAGGGCCTTGGTGCTGGTCAATCTCGGTAGATGAACTGCATCGGAGCTTAGGGTTGAAACACCGTTGGGTATAATGCAGCTGTGGTGGCATCTCCTGCAGCTTGGATGGCTTCACTCTATGATTTGTTGACTGCTGTAGATACCATGTTGATTTGATGTATGCCCAGTGATACCCAGTGATGCCCAGGCTGCCTTCCCCCGATAAAGCATTGAATATCGGTGGGTGTTGACTTGTAGAAAGAAATGGAGCCTCAGCGCTTCGGATCAGTAAAGCCTGATAGGTTTCGCCAAATCGGTCGGTTATTTGGTGGAAACGTTCCTCCATCACTGTCATCGAATCTTGTGGCACTTGGAGTGTTGCGGGTATGTTCTGGTTTTGAGCCATTTCCCTGGGGTGGCATCTCGCATAAGCCACTCGTGGTTCCTGACTGTCGAGATGGGTTGGATACCAGAAGTCTGGTTGAGATAGAAGTTCTGGAGCGGCTAGGTGCAATGGAGAATTGAAGCTGGTTCTGGCTTCACTGTCGGATTTCATTGGGGTTCTCGTGAGTGAGATACTTTCTTGGTCTGACGTAGATACTATTGAGTCTGGTTCCGATGGTGGCTCTCTCGGAGGTTCGGCGTGCCTCCGCGCTCAGCGAGCCTCTTCTTCAGTTGTACAGACAATATGAAACCCCTTCTCGACATTTAGTGCGTGTTGTTAGGTCCCTTCCCGTTTCTTAGGCTGATAACAGTTCTATGAGCTTTATGAACACGGCCAATGGAGTGCATTGAACTCGCACATATCTTTCTTCTTTTTTCTTTAGGGCGAGTCCCAGCACTCATGATGGGGAACGAACCTCGGGCCTCAAATCAGTCCAATATTAGACAGTTCCACGAGTGTTGTATAGTCGTGGTCTCAACTGGGGCCAAGATGGTGAGTCAAACAACGTTTTAGCGTCCACATTTTGTAACAAGGTTACAATACGTCCATAAGTGCACGAGCCTCCCTGACCGCTTTTGAATTTACTTTCCGTGGGATGCTTCCCTTCTGCATTCACTTTTTCCCCCAATAATTCAATCTACTTCCAATATAATTTGATGCAGGTTAGCCAATCTCAACCTAATAATGATGCACTGTAGTTACCTTTTACAATCAGTATAGGCAAGCCCTTATACACTGTAACGTTATACTCTCCTGATACTATTGCCTTAACCAAAACTAGTTAGGCCTCCCATGTGTATGTGTAAAGATTAACCTTACATAGTGAGTAATTCTCGATTGGGAAATTATCTTGAAAATTTTAGACATCAAGGTCACTGCTGAACCCACATCAACCTCGAACTGTATTAATATTCCCTTCATTTTAATTTCCGTTATTAAGTTGAATTTAATTGAATTCGCCCCCTTAACCTCAAAGGGACTTTTTTGAACACTAATATAAAAAAGGGCCAAAGCCCTGGTGTGGTTCCTCCTCACTCGACTCATCAATATCGTGAAATGCCCCTTTTTATGACACACATTACACCTAAATTCCTTAAATTTGCATGCCAACGCTACGTGATTTTTATACCCGCACACTAAACACTCCCTTTTCCCTCTTGAGAATATTCCTTCTTCTCGTTTACCTTCTATTTATACATTTCCTGGAAATGTGTTGCTCGCTTTCCTGTTGTTTTATCGGTACAAACAACATATATTCTTTTTGCGCTGCCTCTGGGGAAACTGCCAGCGCCACTGCTTGCTAATAAGTTAGTGTAATATCACCAATTAATCTCTCTATCTTATGGCATTATTGTTAATCCCACAAGCTAATATAACTAATAATTAATAATATAAGTAGTCATTCAAATTTTCTCCAGAGTTCCAGTTACTAGTCATTTTCCCCCGTGTTGAAATAGATTCCCCGGGAGCTTGCAATAACCTATGGAATTTAAAACGCTTAGACCTGAAGGAGGGCTTCGGAAAAAGATGGCATCCCACCAAACTCACTAGCTCATCAAATGATAGTTCCGATGGTTTTCTAAGGGTGCATAAGTCTCGTAATAAGCCAAATATTTTACGTCAAAATTACCGTGATTAACGAACAAATTTTGTTTTCTTCCTTGATTGTATTGCACTTTGAACCCTATTCTTAACCCAAAAACTAACAAGTAGGGTCCATAAATAAAAACACTAATAAAAACGGCAATAGGAGTGAGTTATGTGAATTATAAAGAATATTGAAAATCTGAGTACAACAACTGTACCCATAACACTCAACCCAATCCGGTTGCGGACTATACCAGACGGTCAGCCTCAACAATGGTTAAATGTACACCTGAACCACTCTTCAAAAACAAAAACATCTTAAAAGTTGGGAAGTTATAAAACCTAAGGATATATAAGTAATAGGAAAGTAGCATGGATCGAGATATAAACAGAATTGATCATTTATTAAAAGAATGAATTAAATATTTGCAGCATGTCAAATAAGGAAGAAGTCCTTTTTTGAAATGATAATGTACAAAAATTGTGCTCATCATGACACAATATTTTAACTTGAAGAAAGCAACAATATATAAACAGTTAAGTTCTTGATCTTGGTTAACAATATCATACGCGAAAGTCATTTTTTATTCCAATCAGTCTCCAAAGACTGTAAATACAAAAGCTTCATCTTAAAATTCCTCAGGAATCCTCATTTTACAATACTAGCAATAATTTGACTTGAGTATTGCCCGTAACTTTCAAAACAAATTTCGTAGTGATACATTTGAAAAGTACTACACTGGTTCATCATATATAAAAAAAAATTATATCAATTAACTTTAATATTGATCCTAAAATTAACCAACAATATATTCGCTAATCCTGGTAAAATAATTGCGTTCAATAATCAATATTACTATAAAGTTTTCCAACAATTTCATCACTAGCGCTGTCCTACAATTAGCGCCCAACCTCATAACTATAACCTTACTACTTAGAACAACAAGATATATTTAAGTTAATAAACATTTCCAATATTTAATAAATATTTACAAGATCTGATATTTAAACGAGAAAACCAAATTTGACCATTATTCAAAAGGTTTGAGTTAAATAAACAATAAATATGCCAAAACATGTAATATCCCTATATTTAAATTATCTAAAGTCTCTGCTTAGTAATGTTTGGTCAGAGTACAATCATTTCAATAAAAGAAAATAGATTATTAATATTATGCCGAAAGCGAATTTAATAAGACAGAAAGTAAATAAATACGCCGAAAGAGAATTTTGCTTACACTTTATAAATAACAACCGAAGCCTCAGCCTCGCCCAACTATTACCAAAGCATGTCCAAGAGTGCTCTATCATTTTCACAACCAGTCTTATATATCATTCAGCACAACTCACGGAACATAGAACAAAGGGACCACATGGGGAGGAGTGGTAATCCAAAGAGAATAAACAAGGAGAGGAATCCACACGTGATGGAATCTTCCATACGTTTCTAGACCACTTGGGAACAACCTGGACACTGGAGTGAAGAGTGTCTTCTTTTCTTCTGAAGGTCTTTGGCCCGTGTTTTTTTTTGCGCATGGATATTGATGAGGCGCCGGTTCAGTCTATCGTGGCCAGTTGTTGAGGCCGGGCGTGTTATCTGTGGCTGGGAGTGTAGTGTCCGTAGCTGGATCAACTGAGGTAGACTTCCGTGCAATGGGGTAAGTCTCTGTTTTACAACTTAGATGTTTGTACTTGTAGCAAATGCTACAACCTTACATGGTTTTCAAAAGTTTCTATATATGCTGACAACGATTCTTCCTCCGCCCAGAATTATTTTATTGAACCGACGCCAATAACTCGCGCTGCCATTTCAACCTTATTTTATCATGACCTTGAAGCTTTCTTTATATTTTCACGTTTATAGTTCAGATCCTCGTTACCATTGAGTGTCCAAAATTATAAGCACAGAATACTAGGTTAGAACTAAACGTTCTATAATTATTTAACAAAAATATACAGCCTTTTATTGTTTACAAGTACTTGAACCCAACAACCGATAGCGACCCATAACTTCCACTTTCAATACAATCTGACTCCCTAGTTAGCCACAACTCATATCATCCTCTCTCTGCTGTAGTCTAATCATAACAAGATATATACTATTCATATGATCAGACTGTATTTAAACCACAGAAACTAGTGATCACGTCAAACATTACTCTCTAGAATTTAAAAAAAATTGTACCACTTAAATGTGCTTCACGACAAGTTTCGGGGAGAGACTGACATGGATTTAAGATAAAACGCATTCTTGAATGTATAGTTTAATTCAGCGTGTTAAATGTTTATCAAACAAAGTAGTTTAGTTAATATTTTTTGTTACAAAGGGTAAAATAATTAACGCAGGATAGACTACCAAGAAGCACTCTAGACACTTTAATTGTTAACGGTGGACAGTAACAATTTTAATTGAGCCTCGTGTTTGACTTCTTTCCGTCATTTGTCAGATATTATTTTAAACTTTTAATATGAGGACTAAAAGGCTTAAAATTACAGTAGTGTGTAACCCATAGAGGGGAAACATGTGACAATAACTGGTCAATGTGTTGTGTTGTATGTTAACATGAAACTACTGATCAAGTAAATTACTCAGTATATCATATTAACATGGAGATGTTATGTATCGAGATCAGCAGCATAGTTATGTTGGCTCTTGTGACTGCTATCACTACTTTATCTGATAGTTTTGTTGTTGTTTTAGGTGAGACAGTAAGGTGTCAAAACATCTCCTGCAAGATACTCTACCTTGGTGGCCTGTATCGGAGCATATATTCTGTTGACCGCCTATTCTGGGATCCTGGTGTCCTTTCTTGCTGTCAGCGACTACAGCCTCTCCTCAACCTCCGTGGATAAAATGTTCGAGGAGAACCGGTCTCAGGCTGTGGGAGTTGTCAGGCAATCTGCAGAACATATGATTTTAAAGGTAATAACACGAATAACATGAATAACATGAATAACATAGGCACAAATTAATCAACTAGTGATAGTTATGTTCTTTATAGTGCGTAAATATTATATCTTGTGGATCAAACCAACATTTATAAACATGTTTTCACTAGACTTGGTATAAAGTACTGCAATGTATGGCTTTCGTATGTATTTAAATTTATCGGGTAGGATTAGGATGATATAAACGTTTGAGGTTTTATTTAATCATCTATATCAAGATTTGTTCATGGTATGTCCATGCTTTAAATACTTGGCTAGCAAAAATGTAAATACATTATGGGAGAACCTTAGGCAATATAATTTTATGGATCACTTTTAAATTGAAATAATAACCTTAAGGAGATTTCTGTATTGACATAATATTTAAATAAAGTAAAATCTATTTAAGGTAAAAGCTCAAATTTTCTAGACCTTGGCCCTATCACAAAATTTTGAGTTTAATGGAAATAGAGAAAAGTATATTTCAGAGATAACCTTTACTTTGAAAGGCAGCCAGCCATATGTAACCTTACTGTAATCAAGATAGGACTTATACCAGTAAATGTACACAAGTTTCCTTCAGAATTAGACAATATATTCCTATCTCCAATACACTCACGTCTTCTAGAAAGGTAGTGTATGCACTAATTGTGAGACTGTTGTTGCGTGTTCAGTGCGTCTTATATCTATTCGCATACTCACAGTAAGAGGGTAGGGATGAGGAAGGTATCATTAATAGTAAATGTACCCTCATTTGCGGGGAGTGAGGGTAGAAAACAATTAAAGGACAAACTTCTCATAGTACACCTTACTGAGATTTTGGCCCTCATTTTCCCATTATTTTATATCAAGCGTATTGTGAGTGACACCTTGGACCATGCAGCCACCAAAGCAATGCTAATGATAAGGAGATATAGTAGGGGGCTAGGGACCCCCAACAAGTGGAGGTGTAAAGAAAACCACCAAATTTCCTTCACTCCCTAACTTCCCCCACTCTCTAGTAGGCCCTGCACTTACTCGTTAAAAAAAACTAATTTTGTAAAAACATAATGTAAAGATAATCCACGTCTTTATTGTTTAAAATATTGAGCATATTTTCGAGGCGTTTAGAGGCGTTAATATATAATAAAGACAGAATAATATATATTAATAATACTGGTTAGCCAAATTAAAACTCTTTTCTTTCCTCAAAAACATGAAAAATGTTATCTTACCTAGTTGAGCATTATAATTTCAAATATACATTCCTTTCACTGAACCATCCTCAAGGGGAGGATGCTCAAATAATACAAAAGGTACTTACAAAATAGGGGAACAATAGGAGTGAGAGTAATGGAGTTCAAGGCTTTGAATGTCTTACCCAGAACATTACAACACCGAAGCTCGCAATTCACACCTGTTGCAGAGTTAAATAAAAGGGGCCGTCTACCNATAGGAATATAATAGGTCAAATACCTAGGGTATGGTGAGTAATACATAATAAAATTAGAATAAGTCGTGATAAGTCGATATTTATTAGCTATCGCCCATTTAGATATTTAACAGCGTTATTTAAAGTTAACATTGTAGTTGTAAAGAAGTATAAAAAAATATATATAATTTATATACAACCATGAATTTTAGCCAAAGTTTTAGAGTTAGAGGTGAAACATCAGATACTTATATGTTAACCTAAAATACAGATAAAACGTGTAAATGAAAATGAGACTCATTAAATTTAAGAACATAGTCAGACGGCATTACAACAGATAATTTAGTTAAACGTAGGTACTTCAAGTCTATTTGATAGGGCGCCATTCTTATTGGTAATTAGCAACACGATAATCACTATTCAAACATTTAACCTTCGCCCGCTAGAACTAGCATGTTGCAAATTAGTAACAAGATAATCTGTCTTCAATTATTTAATATTCTTCCATTAGAACAAGCATGTTGCAAAATAACCACAAGAAATCTAAAATTTAACATTAAATAGTTCCCATGAACATTATTCAACTACAAATAGGAAAGATACCCATTAAACGTAATTATCGAAACAATCGATTTAATGCAACTCAACTGGCGATAAGACGCCATCGCCTGGCCGTGAAGCGACATCCAATGAACAGTAAAGTAAATTTCTATCTATCAGATTCATTTTTAAGGAATTTCAAAGCTCTGGAAAGCAGGCCAAATAGGATTTTAGAAACATTTTACAATTAAAAAAAGGAAGTTAAATTTGCCGAGAGTGAATTTTGTTCTTACATTTTAAACAGAAGAAAGCCGGAGCTTATCCTATCTCAGTTACGACTTAGGCCCAATTGTGTCGTTTGTTGGCTCAGGTGCCAATAGATATATCATAAAGAACAGAGAGAGGAGAGACAGGAAAAAAAGGGGGGTGACACTCTAGAACACAAAGGAATACAAAGTAAGCGCATGCCGGAGTAGCTTCGGGAAAGTCCGCGGCTGTTCGGGAACCTGCTCGAAGGCGATACCTTCACTGCGCATGCCAAATTACTTCAATGGGTTTTTTTTGCACTCGCGTGATATCCTTCGCCGCCAGTGTTCTAATTTCCCGGTGCCGCGCAGGTTCGTTCGATGGTTTGTTGTGCCGTTCTTCCACGCAGCCCCAGTCAACAAGCAAACGGGGTGAGCCTCGACTATATTGATGTTTAGTGTCTTTCATAAACCATCCGATGCTACATTACTTTACTTCAAGTACGTCAAGTTTTCAAACAAAGACGTGTATAAACTTTCTACAGTATTTATAATAAACAAGTATATCTATGAGGACCTAACTCATTAAGCTAGTGAGACACATTTAATTGATAAGAAAACATAGCTGGACTAATTTAACTATGACCATATACTTAGTATTAAGTACCAACACAAACAAAAATAGTAATTAAAATCTTAGCGCTTTGTCATAAAGTTCACGTTCACCTCTGTAGCACTTTCTCCTTGCACTTCACTAACTGTGGGTAAGTTTAAGAATCATGTTTCCAGTGACATGTGACATCCCAATTGATGATATGCATAGAGCAGTGTGTGACTCTATCGCTCTATGCGAGAGATCTGTGGTTGCTCAAAAATATCTACACAAAGCCACTTTAAGACGGCTTCACACTCAGAGGGCTGTGCGCCTACCGTGCTGGACCGTGACTTTGGGGGAAAACTTTCTAAGCAATCCAAGACGAGTTAGTTGGAGTACGGTCAAATTCCTGGGTAAAAGTAGAGAGAAATAGTATACAATATAATTATATTTTTCTTAATTTAAACATAATTATTTTAAAATTAGGTTTTTGGACCTAATATTTTTACACTGCAAAGAATATTTGACTTAAAAGTAATGTACAATAATGTAAAGTAAATGATAGTGAAGGGATTCAATCTAAAATAATAGTTAAGCTAGGTCCACATAGAACCAAATACACTGTTCTTAATTTCTTCTAGCACTTCCATCTTCTTCACACTTCACAGTTACACATAGTTTTAATTTTATAAATTAATTATTTTTCATATAAAGGGACAAATATATGAAACAAGAATAATTCATCATTTTAAAATTGTGTGTAACTGTGAAAGTGTGAAAAGCGTTAGAAGAAATGAAGAACAGTGTATTTGGTTCTATGTAGACCTAACCTAACTATTCTTTTAGAATGGATTCCTTCACTATCATTTACTTTACATTAATGTTTAGTGTTTCTCTATTGTCTTATTAAATATTTCAAACCATTATACAATAATGCATTTAATTATCATTGTGACTTAATAGAAAGCTACATTTAAGCTAGAATAAAGAACTAAATTTTTAAAAGTAGGTTCAAAGAGGTGTAAATCAATCTTAGCACCCTCACATAAATAAATAGCTTTCAAATATATGAAAGTGATCATTCTCAGCATAATTGGATCAAGAATATATGCTTGTATTTGGTGGATAATCCATTAACATCAACATTTCAAAATTATAAATAACAAACATTATCTATCTGTTCCTTTAATCCCATGGTTACGTTAAAATTGTTATTTTTATATGGTTTAACCAGTCACGTTATCATGCTCATAGGTTACAGATAGAATGTAGTATCCACGTATTATCTGACTCACCAAGTGAATCGTTTGAAAGTATGGGTAAGAATATGACTATTCATTTTATATGCTCAAGACTATATATACATTCTGGTAATACCATTATATGAATAGACAAATAATTGAAACTAACATTCATCCTACTGCGTATGAAGCTAGCAATCCCGCCACGTATCTTAGTAGAACAGACCCAGGTTTATGAATCTACGTACTATATTAATATTTGAAACAGGATGCTAGAGTTCGAAAAATAACAATCAATAGGAATGCGGGTGTCTGTCATGTAAAGATATGCCAAGAACAGGGTTCCACTTTATATCCATGGGTTAATAAGCTAAGTTCGCTATCTAGGTTTGAATATGTAAGGTTCATAGGATTCCTTGAAATTAATTAAAGCTAGCTGTATACTCTTGAATTGTTATCCCGTTGGTTCACATCTAGTTCAGGGTTAAAACACCCTACATATCTGTGTAAGAAGACCCATATAGGGGCTGCACAGTACAGTGTGCAAAGCTTTCAATGAACGCGGAACAAAATTCATATCTGTATAATTAATTATTTTAATTAATCATACCTATCGAATGTCACGTAAAAATGATTTAAGACTCCGATCAATGATAGATGATCAAATATATTATAATAATGGTGCATAACTCCAATACAGCTCGCCATTAGGTAATTCTGAAGTCCGTCGTGGCTAAGGTTCTACCTTGTGTGATCTCACACGTGGATACATTATTATCTCCCCAAGGTCTCCCTCATGTGCCACCTTGCTATACTGAACTAGTGGTAACATATTATGCACTATATTACACCTAGTTCTACTACCGTCCTGGATAAACTCATGCATAGTCACTGAAAGACTATCAACTGTTATTAAACGTATAAGGCGTGTCTCGGGTGAGTGAATTAAGATCAAATCTAGTGTAAAACTATTGAATAATCTTGACCAATGCAATAATAAAATGTTGTTTGAGCATAATTTAAGATTATGATCAATAACCGATGGACAAATGTAATATTAGTACGATGTATGACTCTAATCAATGAGCGATTATTAAATATCATATGGATATGACGCACAGCTATGATCAATGAAAGATCAAGTTCTAATGCATCATAAGTACAATGCATACCTCGTATTCATATATGATAATCAAATGTTGTATAAACATAATGCATTACTCTATTCACTGAACGAAGATTAAAAATATATTATGGGAATGATTCATGACTCCGATCAGTTATCGTTGTGTACGTATGATGTAGTGCCACAAATAGTTAGTGTTTTAACTTATCATACTTGTTGTAAAGTTTGTACGACTACTTAACAAGAGGGTGGTGAAAGTACATTATTAGGTAATAATAATTTCCGAGTGTGTTTTCATTTCAACAGAGAGGAATGATGGGAGTACAATTTCATGCATTATTGAAATGTGTCTCGACATATTTTTATTGTTGTTTAATTAGGTATTGCAGAGCAAGAAAAACCTTTCCCACAGATTTAATAATAACTTAGTCGCAAATCTCTCTTACATTAATGCTCTTTTATAAGGGCTAATGTATTTCCAGATAAAGATATATCTTTAGCCCTCCCTCTCAGTGCTTGTGTTAGAGAACTGTCTGTCTGTCAATATTCCAAACATTCTGGAGTTGTAATAGGGATAGAAACCCATTTCCCGAAATAATAAGGTATTATATTGGTAAAGGTCAGTTGAATACAAATAGGTCAGTGCACCCCCGCTTTGCACATGTCATAACCCACTCCAAGGGTTATAGGGTTTTCCTAGACCATATGCCAGGGCCCCCAACATTCTCTTTCTTTAAATGTTGAGGGAGGTTAATATATATTTTTTTAAATACACATTTAAGGGTGTGTTTGGAATGAAGGAACCGACTGTTAAATATGATTGTTTGCAAAACATATATCTATTTTTTAATATTCGAATAGAAGTTAAATATTTTCCAGTCAGACGCCTGCCAGCCTCATGTCATCACTTGTTGGACGATGTCCAGGATGGAAAATATATTTGTTTTCTCTACTCAAGGCCTCATACAATATGCATCAGGACTTAGAAAGTATGCATACATATGAGGAGGTGTACTGGTTCTGCATCAGCATTAGTTTAAAAAATGAGAGGGTTATTATATGTCATACCATTAAAGGCGTATATATAATTAAATATGAGAAGTAGAGACATAATACTTAGTTAATCAACAAGTTCAGCTTCAGGAGATTATGACCGCAGTATCAATTAATTTACTATTATGTGTTCGAGTAGTCTAGCGTCACGATGTTGAATGTCGTATGCGGCAATGTATCTCTGATTCTAGTTGTTTGTATTAGAATTATTACTTGAGAGTGGAGGCAGAAGGGGTAGAGGTGAGTGAATGTGTATAGGGAGATAAAGTTGGGGGAAAGGGTTGGGTGGAGTGGAGAAGGAAAGTATTATGTAGGTGGAGGTATGCATGATGGGGAGGTAGGGGCTCAAATCCTGTATAGATGAACTGTTTTTATTAAATATACTTTATATTTATCTTCATGAAAATATGAGAACAACCCACCTCTTTAGTAAAAATTTGCAAACATCCCAGGTGGGTAGTTAGTTATGTAACCCAAAATCAATCCCTTAATTTAATACCAAAATGAATGGTAATTGTAATATAAAGATGCAAAGGTTCCCAGTTTATCAAGCATTAGAATAGGTTATTTCTTGTTCTAGGCCAGCAACCTAGACGTGATTGTGAAACTGAGGAAGGGTGCGATCGTGGACAGGACTGACTTTGCCCCACCAGGATGGCATACTAGGTTCCTCGCCATTCCCAACCTCGTGATGTACGATTCTGTAAATGAAGCTATATATGCCCTTTGGGCTAAGAAAGAAGCCGTGGTGCTCACTGACAATCATCTGACGTATGATCCTGACCCTTGGTACACGGTTGTCCAGGGATATTCATACAGGGTGCACTTCTCCGTGGGGTTCCGAGATGGTCTACATCATACCGTCAATTACAAGTAAGAACTAATAGTTTATTTCAATCAATAGTGAGGTAGACTTTCTGAAATTATTACTTGAATTATCTTATTCCTTTCTCCACAATACCTGTTCGAATGGTTATGTACTAGGTTATCCCTCATAGAGTATCATGAACTATTCAAGCTAGGGGGGGGAAATATAATACTACCATACTGAGCTTCTCTCAATTATGTCGATATTTTATTTGAACATGTTTTTGTTCATAATGTTAGGGGGCCAATCTAGTACTTTCTGTCAAAATAATGTTCGATTACATAATCCTACAAAATTTGGTTAGTTAAAATTTGTCTGAAATGTTATGAATGATTATTATAGTTTTTGGAATCCTGATTTAAAATATAACTTCCATTTTTCTCTATCACGTAAGTAATGTTCTCAAATTGGGTATAAAAATATGGGGAAAGAGTCTGTTAATGAGTATACTGGTTAAACTATATTTATTTGTGTAAATTCATATAATAGTTTTAACTACAAATATATTCATGGAAAATCATTCTCAACACTTTCTGGGGTTTCCAAGTCCTTATACTTCTTTTTTCTTTTCCCCTCAAAGCTCCTTTTCAAACTTTTTTTCTTTCAGGCATCGTTCGGCTCTTCTCTCTGTAGCATCTAACAGTAGTCCACCATCATTTTGATGTTCCATCTACCCTGTTATCTGCGTTATATCTCCTGATGTCTTGATGAAATTTTTACCCTTTATATTCACATACAACACCAAGATTTTCAAGAAATTAGCCAAAATGAGAATTCAAGAAGTGTACTTTCAAGCTCATCGAACAACGCATGTCAATGAATTTCATGAGTATGCTTGCCACAACATACTTGAAGTTTGGGTCCTTATATCTTCCAATAAATTTCTTCTTTATAACCGCTCTAAAGGTTTTCCAGACTTCCTTATCAAAATTTTCGAATGTTGTTTCAAATATTTTTTCTTTCAGAAGTTTTAGAATATCGGGACTGACAAAAAACTTACTTTAAGTTTTTCTTCTGGCATTCTCTTAAGCTTGTTTTGCTATACAAGTATTTAAAACACACTCATTCCTTTGATGGAACCTTCACAAATTGTTTTGTTATGCAGAGCTTGATATGAAGTGGAGGCCCGAGAACTTTTTATGAATCAACCAAAGATTTCCATAGTACATTTTTGATTCCAGGTTCTAATGCAGCCCCACGTAACCATGCCTTTTTTTTATCCATTGTTGCCTCATATCCCAACTATCCAAATTCACATAAGAAGAAAGGGTGTTTACTGTTGTCCAAGAAGCATGTAAAGTGGTTTAAGATCTCCATAAAGTGTTAATTCATTATCATTGTAATTCAGTTGTATGAGAATTAAGGCCAAATTCTGGCAGAATTCTTTCAAGAACACATAGTGCCCTAATGGTACTGAAGCATATTTATTACCATTATGGTGTAGCACTTCCTTGAGGCTTCTTTTTGATGATTCAATAATGAGCCTCCACTCGTTCACACCATACTGTGTGTTAAACCTCGCCATCCAATAAACCAGGTCATAAACTTCTCAACACCTCATCAAAATCCCGTGCTTCATTGTTAGAGTCATTGGGTGTCTCCTCTAGTTTTTATTGAAATTGGGGGACAGGTCTTTCTGGCCCATGAGTACAGGGCGTATATCTGATGGAAGGTTAGTGTTGAAAGATTCTTCTTTATTTTTTAGATTGAACTCCTGCACATAACCCGAACAAAAGAAGCAATCATCAATGTTATTTCAAGGCCCCCTTCAGATAATTGAGACCTCAAAACGCA
>CABEEJ010007571.1:19360-29688 GCA_901482245.1 Timema douglasi | reverse complement strand
GCTGGAGGTGCGTCGTTGTTTGTCTTAGTTTCTGTGTTGAGGGGTTGGTACTTGTTGTCGACAGTCGTGATTGTTTTTTTAGTTTGCGTCAAGTCAGTGGTTTTGCACTTCCTCTTGCGTCTGAGTTTGTCCACAAGAGTGAAGCAGCCGTTCCCGTTGTGGTCGGTTTCCATGTCTGAGGAGTCGAGGTTTGTCTCGGAGTTGAAGAAGTGGGCGTGTCGGTTTGTCCGGGGCTTGATGAATACTGGTAGTGCGTTATTTGCGGTGGCCATTTCGCTTAGCCCTGAAAAGGGCAGGCTAATGGCCGAGGGTGGAGGGGCTAATGTACCCCCCTCTGTGCAGTGGAGGTGGCCTTGTATGTTGAGTGGTGTCTCTAAGTACAGACTCCGACTGCGAGGTATTGCTTCGCAGCCGGTCCCGCTTTACGCCTTGCTGTAGCTTGTTGTCACCGTTAGGTTTCCCGCTACAGCAAATTGCACCGGCACGTCTGTCCCGAGTTTAGTATGTGTAAAAAATGTAGGAATCCCCGAAGGGTGTAGCCTAATGTCGGAGAATGTGCTCAGGTCGTGATATACCTGGAGCGCATGAAGGAGGCAGGGCGAGACCTTGACCTCCTATGGAATGGCTTGTGTGTCAGCCGGACCGAGGTAATAGATGGGAGTGGCCTAACCAACTCTTGGCTCCACCCCTCTAGAGTTTAAGGTTCCGTCCAGAGATAGCCCTAGTAACCCGGATGAGATTTTAGCATTACAGCCTCTAAGTAGATAACAAATTACTAGATAATTAAGCTTTGGATTGTAAATATTTTTATAGTGAATTGGCCTTTAAGAATTTAAAAGTGAGAACTTCTTTTATAAAATGTAAAAACGCTGCGTTATTACATCTTTTAGACTGTGTCAAAAATAGTCAATTTTAGCATATTTTCACAAATGATAAAAAATAAAGTAAGTAAAAGACAGAAAAGTTAGAAGCAAGTCTGAATTTTACATTATCCTTTACAAAATAAAACAAGTCCCTTGTTCCTGCGATGTATTAACGAGGCTGAATAAGTTACGTAAGTTGGTCATGCAAACCAGCAAATACATCGCTCTGAAATGGGCTCTTAAATCTTAATGTTATTCCAGTAGCGTAGCTAGAGTTAGTGCAACCCAGGGCGGTCCCCGAGTTTGCCGACGCTCTCAATACACAACATATTTCGACAAAAGTCAAAACGACGTATAGGGGCAAAAAAAGTAAGACACATTGTTTATTCTGAAGTTAATTTAATTACAACATTCTACAATGTTATTTTTTTCTCTTTTCTGTTATAAAAAAATTGTCGATATTATTGAAGTCTATTTAGTCTGTTAGTTGCTGTTCTATAGAAAGTAACCCGCCTAGGTGGCGTAGTTGGCTAACGCGCTTGTCGTGTTGAGCTCGACTTCTGAGGACGGGGAGATCGAGGTTCGAATCTCGGTCGGGTGAANCGGGGAGATCGAGGTTCGAATCTCGGTCGGGTGAACTGGGGCTGGTTTTACCAAAATGGTTTTCCGCTCTCCCTCCACGCAAATGCGGGTTCACTTCCTCTAATTCAACCTTCCCAATTCCTAATCAATTAGAGTAATTAGTACTTAAAGTGTATAACCCGAACGGGTAGTAAGACGCGGTGCTAAATATTATTATTATTATTATAGAAAGTACGGCAAGATTTATTAACGGTAAGGTACTCACTGTGCAACTTAAGTAATTCTTGATCAATTTTAATATAGAGAAACTCTGTTCACAGGCAGTAATACTAATAGAAGTTGTTAGGAAAGTTCGTAGAAGTATTACAATATCTGGAATTGAGTTACCAAGAATGTCTTTTTTTAATAAATCTTAAAAGTTCGAGGAGATCTTCCTTACACGTCTCTGTTTCGTCTTGCGTAGCAGCAACAAATCAACTAAGAAGTATTTATCTCTTAACAAGGAACTTTTCCTTATAAATGACATAGTACCAGTAGTTATTTAGTTGAGACTCGTAGTTGTCATTCAAAAAATTCGATAGAGTGAGAAAGGTATATTTCTCAGAAAGACGATGAAGCTGTTCAAACCTGAGAGTAATTTATTGGATCACTCTGTACAGCGAATAAATTATATCTCTTCTCAATTCAGCTCCTCGTGATTCTTCAACAGCCATAAGTTTTTTTTTTCTTTCTACATCGACGTTGACGATTTATGACTGTCCCAAGCACATCACACATTTATTTGGCATAAGCTACTAAATTGTTAACTAGTTCATCTCTATTTTTAGTTAAAAATCCTTTCAAAGCCTCAAATATTATATCACATTGTTATACGTTCAGTTCTTTTGTTTGGAAGTATGTCTGTGGGTGTGTTAATTCCTAGAAGGACGGATTCCCACAGGACAAGAAAGCACAGAAAGGGAAACAATTGTAACGCACCAAGCAGCACGCTAGCATCTGACCTGATAATTTCTTACACGTAAGTTAACTGGTCTAACACACTTCAGATTTTTAAAGGTATATATATATATATATATTTACAATACTCACAGCATCCCTCCTTACACTCCATTGAGTTTCTACGTGCCTGACACTTTGACCAATGATTTAAATCAGCATATCTCAGCGATGGGTCAAGGAAGAAAAAGGTGAACAAACTCTACACAGTTCCTAAAAATGGTAACAGAATTCACAGCAACAGAAGCTGCATGCATACCCGCCAAATTTAGGGTGTAATTTGTATTTGTGACAAATTCTGCTTTTCTATTAAATTCCTTTATACGTCTCTGAACCACACTATGTTGACCAACCATCAAATCAGCATTCTCATATGCTTATCCTTTTAATTTTGAATACCAATTCTGTCATTTTCTAATTTTTTCAAAATCATAGTTGAAATATTCTCGACGATATTACCTTGTTTCAATTAAATAAACAAAGTTTGTTTCCATCGATCATAACGTAGCGCAAAACTTGACTCGTTTGATCCTTATGAGCGGTATCAGGAGTACTGTCGAATTTCATAGTAAGGTACTTGGCTTCTTTTACTAGCGCGATAACTTTGCTTTTTACTTTTTCTCGTAAAATGTCTATAAACTAGTTCTGAATAGTAGGCGACATATAGGATTTAGCAAACTTTTTCTTAGCTTGTTTCTTAGAACATGTTCACGTAGCACTGAATCGTATTCCACCTACAAATGAACCAATTCTAAAAAAATATCCTCTATTTCTCGTTGATTCAGATTCAGCGTTTGTCTCATAATAAATTAATTCTCGATGATTTAGGTATTAAGTTTCCACCACATGTTGAGATATTATACGTCTATAAAATATCTCAACATGTGGTTGAGTTTCATTGTTTTATTTATAAGAATTTGAATTATAGGGAAATTTAAGTGTTTTGTTATATATTTACATTATATTTCTTTTATCAATAAATAATAAAATTGCATCTGACGTCTTGTAGCCTATTACACCGGCAGAATAAAAACTTTTCGTTGCAGTAGACCAAAAGTGCCACCCGGGGCAGACCGCCCCCCTCCTTCCCCCACCTTCGCTACTGTGTCCTCCACTTAGAGATACAATTCAGGATTATCATTTGGGATGTTTGCGTATAAAGTATCGGAAGAGAAATTCTTCCGTGGAATAACAAAGATTTCGGAGGTTTAATATTAATCTTTAAAGGATATACAATTCAGGATTTTCATTTAAGTTGTTTGTGTGGATATATAACACAGGGCTCATTTGAGCTGTTTATGTGTAAAGTGTTGGAAGATAGAATCTTCCGAGGAGGTACAATTCAGGATTTCGGAGATATAATTTAAACTTTTAAAGGATATGTAATTCAGGATTTTCATTTGGGTTGTTTAGGTGTTAAATGTCGGAAGGTAGACTTTTCAGAGGAGATACAATTCAGTCACCTCATTGCCGGGACCTCCATCTGTCCCACCACAACACACGTTGCTTGGAACTCCTCCCGTCCCACCGTAATATACGTTGCCGGGATCTTCTTCCATCCCACCGCGACATACTTTGACGGAACTCCTCCCATCCCACCATAACATACGTTACCGGGAACTCTTCCCGTCCTACTGTGACACACGCTGACGGGACTCCTCCCACCGATAATTTTCCCTTCCCAAACACTTGTCCTCTTCTTCCTTTCATCCGATATTGTCCCTTTTCCGGTGATCTAACGGGATGGGCTACACCAACCGCTCCGACAAGGCCCACCGAGAGAAGACCCTGAAGATGTTGATGAAAAAGGAATATACCATCCGAGGGCCCACCGTCTACTGTCCGAACATCCCCATTTCACATCAACGCCTTTCAGAGTCCCTACCACTAAGTTATCTATTTCCTCTCCTTGTCTTCCCCCCTTACTAACCACCCGACCCTCACCTGCTCCTTTTTTTCCCTTGAGCTAGGAGGGCTACCAGCTACACACCATAGCCATCCCCCAGCCAGCCTATGTTTTCTCGTCCATCTTCCTTTTCTATCCCCACCCACAATACCACTACGTCGCCTGGAGAGTGGACCTCTAGACGGAAAACCGTCACTCCGAAGCCCAGGGATGACTTCCTCTTAATATAACCTTCCTAACCCCTAAACCATTAGAGTAATTAGTAAGTAAGCGTATAGATTGAACGGGTAGTAAGAAGAAGTGAATATATATATATAACCATGTTACAACACCTAAAGAAAAGAAGATTGTTTAGCCCACCATACCGGCCCCAGTTGACCCGTCCCAGGAAGGCTCTACTCCACTAACACATCGCGGAAATGCCAATATCAAACTAATTCGAGAGGCCGTGGTTCGCTTCTCACCACGAGGATTGTGCCGCGCCCAAGAAAAAAGAAGACAGACGATATGCGTGAACTGGATGCACACTGTCGGCAGTGTTCAGAAACAAAATAACTATTGTTTGGCGCGCGTTTAATACGCGTAGACTATTTGAGCATGTTCTGGAAGACTGCTACCCCTTACCCCTCTCCTTTTGTTCCCGCGCCTTGAGAACACATGACTTCATTCGTCGGGTATATAACGGCAGAGTTCTGTAATGCCAGCACACTTTACATTACGATCACTAGGTGAGAGACCTTGGTCTTAGAATAGGTTTACATTTGTATATTCAAAATTCCGTTTAGCTGTAATGATTAAAAATTATCGTTCTGGATTCTTTATACTTAATTTATAATTTATTAAATGTACCTGGTCTCTTTTAATTTGCTTGTAGACCATGAATAAACTTAATTTCTTTACACGGTTTGACCAAACTGTATGTCTGACATTTCTTTGCGAGCTTCTGGGAGAAAGCTTTTTATTATCTAACTTACATTCTGTATCATCCGCTTCACAGATGGGCTTATTTCTTAGAGTACCGCCATCTTAGGTTCATTATTAATTCTGGCAGCGTTATTCATTAGTTCTGCCGATTTTGTACATTTAAAGATTATATAGCTTATTTGTTGGAAGATAATTTATTATAGTTACATAATTCGAAAGTTTATTCTATGTTGGTTAAATGTGGGGCCGCTAGTAGGCATATTTGTTCTCTAATATGGGATTTAATGTTTAACGTTAATACTGTCAGTTATGGCATATGTTTCTAAATTAGATCCTTTTTCATTATTTCCATTATGCCCAAATAAGGGTGGGGAGTTATATGTTGGGAACTCATTGTTTACTGTTCAGATTGGTTGAGAACCACCGGAGGTGCCGGGTAAATATATTTTTGTCATGACTAGTACTTTGTTTTTGACTATCGATTATTATTTTTATCTTGAAATTTTACGAAGTTCAATTTTACTGCAGATTGTATGATTTATTTTGGGTCACCATTTGAAAGCTTGGGAAGAAGTTCTAAACATTTCTTACATTATTGTTTACGGATTCAGCGCCTAACGCTCTTCACGCCTCACTCTCTCAGAGGTGTATTTGTTATTTTTCTTGAATAAAAATAAAACTTTCTTGTGACCAGCCTTACGTATTATTTATGAGTGATAATCAGGGTCGGGGGTAACACATACTGTTAAGCGAGAATAATTTTTCACTGACTCACCAATAATTATATGATCGTAGTTTAGTTAAAAGTAAAACTGACCAATACAACATTTCTATTAATTTTTACTATAACATTTAACCACAGCGAGTTTCCCCCCTCATTTTCTCATAAGGATCAATTCCCATGGAAATGAAATTTGAGACATATATATTTATTTTTTACTATTATGCAAACCTTTATAAAGTTCATAAATAAACATATTCCATATGGGTGAATGGCCGTACCCTTGGTAATTACACAAAATAATTATATTTATTAAATTCTACAAGGAAATAGTTATATGAGCATTTTGGGAGTATCTGCATATTACTCAATCATATGCCATTTTCTCAATTTTAAATTCGTATGCATTAAAACTTACTTTACTGCTTAATATGAAAGCACAAATATATCACTTATTGGGAGATTGTATGCGCATAGAAATTATAATGGCTATTATATTATTGTATTATTATGATTATTAATATTATTTTTGAGTCTATTATATTTCTTTCTATGGGGATACTTAGAATAGCATGTCCATACATACTCTCTCCCATGAATATTAAAGATCTTCTAGCAAAACTGCCATCACTGTACTTGGTACCCATCTAAAAATGTATGATAGTAATTTTTAACATTCATTATAAGCAGAGATGGCACACTATAGTAAGTAAAAGATAAATCACTATTTCCATTGTAAATGCTGCTGACTTTTCATAACTTTACAAATTAAAAATTCAAGTATCATAAAATATTCATTCTTCTATATTTTCAGTATATTTGCTATTTGGAATTGCGCTCTGAAGAAGAATTACACATATGTGTATACATCCGTTCCATTTATTCATATTAAAAAATATTTATATCAATTATTTTTTTTTTGCTAATATATAAAAGCAGTATGAAATGACATGAATAATTTCTTGTCGACATAACAGTTGAATTGTTTAAATTATTTAAACTATACTATCATTATAACTTGAAAATATGTAGATCTATCATTACTAAAAACTTCAAAAAACTAACAAAAAATGTTCAAGTACCCATCAAGGATTATTAAATCAGAAACGATTTGTAAAAATTATTATTTCCTGTTTGAGATGTTTCTATGAAAATGGAGCTTGAAAAATAAATACAATTCTGGAATAAATTCCACTGTAGTGAAATGAGAAAAACAGCAAGGTACAGTCAGACACCCTAGCTCATCCACCAGTGTATCTGCCTAATAAGCTGAGTATTCTGGGTTTGATTCTCAAGATGGATGAAAATTTTATCATTTGTCAAATGAAGAGTTCTCCTCTCACAATTGTGGCATTAATTAATCAACAATGAACCACAAATAGAAAACTATTACTAAACAATAAACATCAACTTAGGTTGTAGATCACCATATACTGTACACCTACTTGGTCTAGCAGAGGAATGGAGGGAAATAGGTTGAGCAAGTCTACTTAATTAATCACAAGGGGGGAAGGAAATAGGACCAACACGGATACTTATTTATTATAAGAATAGAGTGCAGTTAAGTTTATTACTGAATGAATATTAGTTGGAGCTATCGTGGATATTTTCCACGCAAGTCAAAACTTTCAGTTTTTGGCTAAAAACATCAATTTTACTATAGTAAAATTACTTTTCAAAGTAACTTTGCAAGCAGCCAGTTGGAAAACCCTGATCTATAACAAGTCATTATGTCCAATACAAAAAAAATCAGCTATTTACAATTAATAAATTTCAAGATTTTTTGGAGTCAGATTCCTTTAGTCAAAACGTCTATTAAAGCAAATTTGAAAAAAAAACAAAAAAAAAAATTTAAAAAGTACTTTTTAAAATTAAAACACTGTTAGAATTTATTTTAAGTTAAATACTGGATTTCTCCAAAAACTTCCAATACTTGAACACTCTTAAAGCCAGAAGTTAAGACAACTCTTAAGAAATACCCAAATCCCTTAAGAAGTCATTCATTTCTTTCTGATTAAAAAATCGTGAACGTGAGTTAGAATATGAACCAGTATCATCTTCAAAATTCACATGTTCAACAACTTCTGCCATAGCCCCCTCTACCTCAAATGACCGATATGTTAAAAACAGGCACAGGTATTTCATATGAATGAGTAACTGGGCGGATTGCTGATTCAAGACTTGGGTGTAAAATTTTTTTTTATTTTTTATTGTAACCTGTCTAGACTAAGCAAAAATAGCAATCATCTACATGATTTTTCGACTCTCGCCATATCATTGAATACCAAATGCTAGTTAATTTCGCTTACCTTTTGTCCATTGCCGCAAATTTTCCACACTGGGCCTGCATACAATGTGTGGAGCCCAAGACTTGTCTTGATCATCAATATTTACGTGAAAGTATGCCTTAGCAAGATAGGCATTCTTCAAAAAGTCACCGATACTCATTCTTTACTGGGTACAATGGAACTTCCACAAATATAACAGAGTCTGGACTGTTCAAACAATTTCGTCTGCCAGACATGATGCCAAGTTAAACAAACAGAAGGTTATGTATTGCACAAATATAAAGATACCATGTCGTAGTCCAAATATATCAGTCACAATCCACAATTATTGTCCAGATAAAATAATACTCGAGTGAAATCCCTTAGAGAGCCAGGTCAATAACATGCAATCCGTAAACAGATGTAAGTGTACATGCTAGGAGGAACTCTAGACGAACAGTGACTTGGGTGTGGTGCTGGGAGCGGGGGAAGAGGGGAGAGGCACGCCATCTGTTGGCGGGTATCTAGCCGGCTTTCCTGGTAGCTACAAAAGTTTTATTCCAATAGACAGGGTGTTATAGCCCTTGCTTTAAAAAATAGTTTTTAGTGATAATAATCTCAATTATTTCACTCGCTATGCGCAAATAATTTGAAAGAGAAAAATTTTTACAACATAAGGATTAAGTGTTGAATTACTTTTAACTTTTTCAGATTTTTATCAGCATATCCCATATAAATTATGTGATGAAATATTTGAATCATTCAAGATCATATCAATAAGCACAGAATGTGATAGTTCAAAAACTTGATGTGGTACAACAAAATCAGTATCATATTTGAAATCAGCATACCGAAATTAGTCAGATTCAAATGTTAAATCTTAGTCTGAAGAGAAAATATAAAAATGGTTGGCCAGTGCTATTCATGTTATCAATTATGTGTTTCCATGCAACCATATTAATCATTCTTTTAAATTTTATCGAGAACCTAAGACTCATAAAATTTAATATGGAGGCAATTTTTTTTTCCCATATTGGAATTTGGTTAGACCCGACAAATTATTATCTCAAGACATTTTGAACATATACAAATTTTCAGCTTTATATTCTGTTTATGCACCAGTGGCGCTCGTCCATAAGAGCTGCAGAGCTGGAGCACCCCCAACAATTCTATATATATTTTATTCTAATTTAGTACAGTACACTGTAACACATCCCAGAAGATTATAATTAGTTTCAACATATTTCAGATTTTGTAGTTTTTACAGACAGTAATTGTGCTGTTTTAAAGGAAGGTTTTTCCTTTAATGAGGGTAGTGGCGAGGCGTTGCAACTCTTTTGGAACCTTTTGGCTAGTGGTGAAATGTAGAAACAGAAGAGGGGGAGTAGGGGATATGCTCAAACAATAACTTAGAATTGGAGCTGAACTGAATTGTGTGACATATGTTTTTGTTTTAATTTAACTCTATATTCTTGCATGCTTAATTGTTTATCCAATAAGTGCAGAAATGAATACTAAAACAAGAATGTGTTTAGTTTATTAATTATTCATATTTATCGATTAGGTATCATTGGAAAAATTGAAATTAAAAACAAAGGGCATCTTTTTACTAATATATCTAAGGGCAACTAGTACTAATTTGATGTTAAAACAATTTTAAGTAAATATAAACTCAAAGCATTTGCTTCCCGCTCAAAATTAGATGTGTATTTTAAAATATTATGATCCTCTATATTGCATTCAACATATTTGTATCATTCTAAAAAAAGAATCACTGGCTTCAAGGCCGTAGCCAGCCAATAATTTCAGGGGGGGTTTGGTGAGCACATCCCCCAATTGCTGGAAGATAAAAAACATTATAAATGACAAACGGTTCTAGAAGCTCTCTGAAGTGTTTTTTTTTATGATAAAATAACCCCCTAGCTGCCGAAGGGTAGGAAATTTTCTAAATATTCAACACTTTTTGAAGCTCTGTGAGGTTTTTATGGTTAAATAACCCCCAAAATGCCGAACGCTAGGAAAATTTCTAAATATTTAACACCTCTAGAAGCTCTTTGAAGTGCTTTTTA
>CABEEJ010007571.1:0-19228 GCA_901482245.1 Timema douglasi | reverse complement strand
CCCCCCCCCCTGGCTACGGCCTTGACTGGCTTTACCTCTTTAATTAATATAATTCTGTATTTACTGCAGATTGATACATTTATATTTTTAACCATCTGTTGACTTTTTATCAGTGGCGGGGCTCGTCACTTTAGAAGCTGGAGGGCACAGCCTGTTTAATTCATAAATTATTTCTAAATAAAATATTTAAAAGAAGACAGAAATTTCGGAATATGTTTTGCTAAATATTCATTTAGTTAAACTCAAAAATTAATATCACAAAAAACATGCAAAGATAAAAATAATAAACTCTCCCCAAAGAACGTGGATGTGTTGTAGAAACTCTGTAGCGGTGTAATGTGCATAAATATATAGGTATGTATGTTTTCACTTTGTTCCAAACAAAATTCAGGACATGGCCTATCTAATGATTTCAATTCTCTTTTTTGATCAAGAGTTAATCTTGCAATATTCGTTGTCTTAAGCGCCTGAATTGAACTATTCATATTAAGCCTAGCTACAAAAATATTAAAACATATAACTCAAACATTATCCTAAAATAACCCTACATAATATTATTATAAACACACACGCCACACACATCCTCAAGATGCAGGAGCACACTGGACAACTATTGCTGGTTCACGCTATACACATTTCACAAGCTTTCAACCTTAAGTAAGGGAGTACGCCTTCAAAAGAAGAATAAGCAATGCTTGCTAGCTATAGCAGGATGGGGACAATGGGTTAAGGGGAGGGAAGGTTTGGTTTCACATGTTAGGCGCTGACCGTCACGCGCCTGACTGCATGCCATTTGAAGACAAGAGGTGAAGGGGTGGGAAGGTTTGGTTTCACAATGTCAGGCGCTGATCACCTCACGCCTGACAGCATGACATTTTAAAAACATTGCCTGCTATTACTTAAACCAAAAACATATTTTTCTTTAAACTATTATGGCAAGATGAAATTGTCGTGAGAGTGTGAATAATAACTTTAAAAGGAACTGGGATTCGTGGGGATCGGGGGCCGCCCCTGCTTTTTATATAACTTTATAGATACCAATGTTTTATTTGGTTTATTTTTACAACTAATTAAATTATGTTATTAATGTATTTCAGTTACAGTAGGCTTAATACTGTTCACAAATAAACAAAACAGTATTGTGTTAGGCTATAAACAAACCAAAGGAGCTGTTTTATTTCCCGCCACATCACTATCTTGAAAAATATTAGTTTTCATTTTATATTGCGTAGAATGATTTATTTTTTTCTAAAAAGTCTTAAAAATTAATGAGTTTTAATAAATATTTAGATTTATTTTTTAAAAAGAAAACATTATTATATATCCCTCCAAATAACCCCTCTTGCTAGCCCATAAATCTCCTACCATCCCCACCCCTCACCCCCATCCTGCTGTTCACCTGAGCAGCACCCCCCGGTGTTCAAACTCACGAGCCGCCACTGTTATGCACCTTGCTACATTGATGTACAGATCTAGTAATAATGTATAAGAAAGTGTTGACACTAGAAATGACTGTGGGAAATCCTGTAAAATATAACTATGCATTCTTGTTCACCATTCAGTTAATAAAATTTGGCAAGAAAATCTCTATTTCCATAAAACCTTATAACATACTCTCTGTATTGGTTCAAATGAAATAAGTTCTTAATCTAAGTAGCTTATTTAAAATATTACATGTTAGAACTCAGCCCAAAATGTTAATCATTCTTTATTGCTAGGAACAATCAATTTTGTGCAGTTTTATACAATTTTTAAGCTATTTTTTTATGTTAAATACAGGCTTGACAGTCTTAAATTTATTACACAAGATAAATGCAGTAAAACAATATTAATACTATTTTTAATACACAAAATACAGAATGATAATATACTCTCTATAGTTTTCATTTGTAGCTTTTAATCTATAACAGTGATATAGCTATCATATATGCAGACAGTGCAATTGCACCAAAACACAACTCGTTTTTGGAAAATTTTTGAATATTAATTTTTGTAATCCATAATCAGACGGTATGATTTATGAAAGCAATCTTAATTGTGGTTACTCTTTGTGAGAGATTTTCTCAATATTCATATATATTAAACTTACGATTTATTTAAGCAGTCTTTAATGGTAATAAAAGAAAATCTGAATAATCTTGTTTTCTCATTGGGTTTGTTCAGCTATGGTACTGTGTTGCATATGTGTCCCAATTTTAAACCATTATTTGTTTTAAAAGTAAATTAGTTTAAATGATATAAATAAATAGGAATTGTCAGTTTTAATAAGCTGGTTAAGTGTTACCAGGTGGGGTATAGCATGATGAAATAGTATTTGATCACTTTTACCTTCAATTTGATATACTATATTAGAATGTGACAAAAAAAAATCATACGCATTCAATAATTTTTCTGTAATTTTAGCATTTGATGTTATTGGTAAAATATATTTGAAGAGGGAGGGAACCATAATTTACAAGTACAAACTCATCAATCTATGTTATGGAAACACCTCCAGTTAATGAATGCAATATGTCAAAGAAATGCGTAAGATAGAATGAGCACATATAAAATCCTATTAAAATTACTTTCATTTGCACATATTTTTGTGAAGAGAAATAATAACCAAAACAGAGACAAAAAATAAAATTGTAGTGTAGTGGTTCCAATTCTATGGTCAGTAGACCCCCCCCCCTGTGCACCAAGATACTCTAGGTGGTTCATGATAATTATGAAGGCTTATCTTTCAGTAATTTCTTAAATTAAGAGTTTTTTTGCTAATTTAAAATTACATATAAACTCATATTTTAAGAATTAATTATTTAAAATAGTTATTTAAATAACTCTCACATGAATGTGTGTCCATATATTAGACTATAAATTAAATTATTTGTATTTATTCATTTAATATGCATACTAATGTAATGTAACCCAAATATATATCTCTCAATGTATTTTTGGTTAGGCCCTCTCAAATAATTGGTTATGAAATTAATATATAAAGTTTTTTAGGGTGATCCACAGATTCCTTAAGTCGTAAGTGGTCTGAAACTAAAGAAAGGTTGAGGACAGCTAGAGTAGAATTTTGAGAGGAAGAAAGGTTCAGAAAACCCAAACTTCATTTGTCATCAACATTGATAGTATTTTACTCTATTATGATTATTATTATTTTAATTATTATTATATCTATACTATATATTATCATTATTGTATCTTTAATTATACTATCTATCAAAAGTGACAGCTGCAGCTCATATAACTTGATATATAAATATAATAAAATAGTTTTAATAACTTTTGTTCCCATCAGAATCCTACTACAGTATAAAAACATACACCATTAAAAAAACAATACTCTCTCTCTCCCAAAACCAACATGCAGGTTTAAGAATTTTAGAGCGAATATAAGACCTTCCTCCACAAGTTGGCTTATTTCTCATAAAAGATATATTATTTTGTTCAAAGAGTTAAACACTAGTTATAGTGTAATATTATAAATTTGTAATACGGCCTAGTTGCTAAAATAATGTTAGAAACATAAAATGTGAGAGAAATATGAAACAAACTAATTATTATTAGCAAGAGAAGAAAGCCCAAATATGAAAAGGAACAAGCTTGAGAATTCTTCATAAAAAAAGACATCTTTAATTCTTTTATGTTAGTTTAAAATATAGTTACCAAACATGGTCAGTGTGTGAACATCACTATTTGTATAAAGTTGTGGGAGTAAGGTCGATTCTAAACCAGCGGTTAAAACGGGGTGGTTTTGCCGCTAGCTCAGGCCCCCAAACTCTTGAATCTACATCTGACTGTCAAAACACGACTGTTAAACAGCTACCATAACACTACAGATTCTACATTAGCGGTTTAAATGCCGCGATTGTTGTTTCCACTTGTGCAGAATGATTTAAAAATGGACATTGTATTGCGGGTCTTATTTTGCTGGAGGGGGGAAAAAACCTATTCAAAAGAGATGTTGGTGGACTCGCCCCACATTATCGAACTGTCTCTCAACAGAACAGTTTCATATTATGTTTATGAATCACAGAATGTACCCAGAGAAGTTATTTTTGTACTACCTATAGAATGTTTGTGGTTTCTTTTGATTAACTTCTTGGTTTAGTGAATGAAAATATTGCAAAAGGTGATACCATCTTGAGGAAGAGTATTTATCATTCCTGCTGAAGGACTTGTGACATTGAGGCACAACTGCCTGTTAACGCCTGGTGTAGTTTGATTCGCATTTCTACCACTAGGCAGTTTTAACGGCACCATAGGTAGTGGTCAAAACACTGGTCTAGACGAAAGCTTATTTTCTAACTTGATAACAAGGGTTTCATTTAAAGGCCCGGCATTTTAACCACTAGTGTAGAATAGGCCTTATTGTTGGTTGGGCATACACAGCAAGAAATTGCTGCTTTAGTGTGAATCGAGTAAAGTGATTTCACTCGTATTCAACATCACTACAGATATACCCAATTAGTCCAGTACAAATACTCATTAAAAGCCTAAATGAGGGAAAAAAGGAATATCAAGCTGAAAATTTGTATACTTATATAACTGATGCTGTGGAGTAATAATCAGTTGAGTCACACAAAATCCCAGATGAGGAAAATCCCCTTTTAGGAAAAGTATAATACGAAATAATGAAATGAAACTTTGTGCTATTAGAAAAAAGTACACTTAGAGAAAGTGACAAATTTGTTGAGGTGAAAGTTGGATGAGGAAATTAAAAAAAAAAAAATAGTGTACTACAAAAGGATGGAATTCATGATTTGCTGTGAGGGAAATGATCAGTCAAGCTGCATAATAGTTATAGTAGAGATTACACTCAAAGGATGAAAAACACTTTACAGGTAGAAAAGTCTGACTAGTTTCTTAAAAGAGTAGATTCAAAGCATTTTCATAGCAAGTCATTAGTCACGGAGAGTTAGGGAGGCAACGACATTAGAGTGGAAGAACATAGCTGTGTATGTGCAAAACGAGTCAATGATTGGGGACAAATTCTTTCACAAATAAATGCAGTAATAAATTTAGTTCCTTTGGATGCAATATCAGTATTATTTGAATAATTTATAAGAGAAATTAAAGGCGATATTACCATAAGTTAAGTGCTACACAGGGAAACGAGTGATTTTTTTATAAGATCACTACAGAGATGCAGTTGTGTTTTGGCCCTCAGGTTGAAAACGAGTGGTATGATTTGTTTCAATGTTTTTGCCTCTCGTAGTTTGAACAATAAGTGGTATGAGGACCGTCTCAAAAGCCAAAGGGATGTAAGAGAGATGATTGTTGAAGCAGCTGCAATTATTATCAAAGGACATTTGCTCAAGCTGGTATGATTGTGACACACACCCAAGCACTGAGGCTATGAATGAGGGTGGCTGCAATATGATACAATAAAATGCGAATAGATTTCTTTGTGAAATGATGAGGTCGAAAAGAGGGAAATAATGTTCTCCCAGTTAACAAATTGCATTTGTCAATTTTATCAATGCCGCAGCTAGACCAAAAGCATTTTGGGTCTTCATTAGAGGTTGGTCTTGGTGTTTTACTGCAAATAAAATTCTGATCTCGTACCTTGATTGATATACTTGCAAGCAACAATGCAGTGAAGTATATACGAAGATAATTACGTATGTGTCTTCTGTTACTGTGTTTGCATTATCAAGTGTGAAAGAAAGTATGATTGTAATGCAGACCACAATACTTGCACAATGGACGGGCACAGCACCTTTCACACTATGAGAAATATGAAGTAACCCCAGCAAGTCAAGTGCAACCTGCATCTGCAGTTCATTGGACAATATTATGCCCGACTAGTACTTAAGTCGTGATACTACAAATGGAGAGATATTCATGAAATGGTTAAAGTATCATTCTCCATTTGAGAGAGCTCCTGGAATCCTGATTTCGTTGAGCAACGGTGTAGTAGGAGAATCATCTGTGAACTGGATCCGGCTTTAAATATAGCTAATGTCTCTATGAAATTTATTGTTGGAAAGTCATTCACAGTAAAAAAATCTTAAATCCACAATTAGAAACTTAAAGATTGATGGACAGAACGTGATAGTATTTCTCAATCATATTTTCCATTGTATCATTTATGTTGTATGAATGGATTATGCCTAAAAGATAAGCTTGCTCATCATCTCCCTGCCCTTTTCAATGACCTTACTTTTCGAAAAGGAACAAAGTATTCTCTTGTTGTGATTGAAAATATTTGCCCTCTTAGTGAAAGTTTACCACATTGTCCAATATATGTTGTAGACTGTGGTGATTTGCTTCACAAAGTAGTTTGGTCAAATATGGCTACTTTCTTCCAAATTTGCTACCGCTACGTTGATTTTGTAACAAAGAAATATGGCACAAGTAATAATATTGTGTTCAATGGATACAATTTTGAAGCCAGCACTAAATACATTGAACACATAATACGGGCAAAGAACACATTATCAGACATCACAACATGCATTCCTTTCAAAAAATTAAACAAGTCGAGATTCATAGATCTTCTCGCTGTTAAGGTAAGATCTGCCAGCCTTCAAATCGTCCAAGCTGCCGCTGATACCATGATCGTGAACACATCCATCAATCTAGCACGGACGGTCTCGCAATAAGTTGTGGTTGGAGAAAAGACACAATATATCATGTTACTTATTGATCTTTCAAACAAGACATCGGATTTTGGCTTTATTGTTCCACGTCCATAAACATGCTGAAGGAAAATTTTCAGTAGTCTGAACCTTCAGCAAGCTTTAGATGTAACTGGAAATATTCTATCCCTTCATGCTATGTGGTACAACTTCTTAAATGTTCAGGAAAGGAAAACTGACCACTTTCAACCATTTGAAGCAGGGGCAGATAGTGAAATAAGAACTCCTTGTTTCGCATCTTTCTAGCTTCTTTCATACAGCTGCTAGCCTTCAAAAATAAAAAAAACAATATGGTGATCAATTTACCTCAATCAAGGATTTCCCCCATCAGGAATTTTATGATTCCAACGGATTATTACTCCATGGCATCAGTTAATTAATCAAACAAATTTTCAGCATTTTGTTAAGCCACTATATTCAGAAAAACAAATTTAATATGACGGGCAAATTTCCACCATATGTGATTTTCCTAAGCTGGGATTTTGTGGAAGTAAAAGGATTATTCCACATCATTTACAGAACTACACAACTTTTCAGTTTAGTATTCAGTTTTTCTACTTTATCGTGCTTTTGTAGGCCACACTGGCCTAAATTTGTTGACGTGTACAGATCATTGGTATACAGTGATTTATTCACATTACAGCTATTAGTAATTATTCCATTTTGGACAGAGGATTAAGTAAGAGTTGATTCATTTTATTAATTTTGTCTTGTATTTCATAAGGCCGCCTTGCTGTGATCCTCATTATCATACCACTGAGTACAAGAGATGTGGGATATCATTCTCTTTAATTTGAGGTTAGTGAGGCTATGATGGCACAAGACAGCACAGAGCTTGGTGAGTGCCAAAGAGGAATTATAGACTGTAAAATGTGTAAGAAGTCCACATATTGGAGGTGGTTGTGTTTTGGGATGTTATTAATAGCGTGTGAGCAACCTTGATCTCTGTACGACCATGACATGACTAGTGTGGGGGCATTTAACATATTTTTTAGGGCTAATAATCATGGACTATAGCAGAGTACAGTAAAGCAAGGTAGGATTGTCAACTTACAAGGTAAAGAGTGTGTAAGATGCTCATAGATGTAAAATGATATAGTTTTGTAAACAATGTTGTATTACCCATATTGATGAGTTAGGGATAAGTAGAGTGGAATATAGAGGAAGTGTACCCACATTTGTGTGGAAGGAAATTGCTAAATTGTTTAGGAAAGACCAGAACAGCTTATTACATCCAACCATTATACAAACGTTGACTGACATTTTTGCCTGCATGCAGATTAAAAGTCGTATAGATGTGACCCTGCCTATTAATTTTTTATGGTTTTGTATTGTTTGTTATTCATTTTTCACAGAGAAGTTTTATTTTTAAATTTTCTATTACTAACATGGCATCATTATTTTGAATAAGGAAACCTTGGCAAGTGTCAAGTTAATTTAAAGAATAAACAAGTTACAACGATTTCACTAAAAAAAAGAATTCAAATAGAATTAGGTTTTGTGCAAATAAGGATAAGCACTTTAAGTATGTCAATTTTTTTATGCTTTTTGTTCAAATAAAAGGAAAATAGTGAACATTGCAATTTAACTTATTCTTACATTTACAAATTTGTGAATTCACCACTGTAAAAACTTAGTAAGAGACTATATATCCTAGTAATTTGAAAAACAATTTTATGAATTTTTCTAACCTAAGCTTTAAAATTAATGTGTTGACAGTTTAATTAAGGAATCTTAATATAATGTGTTTTTACCTATTTTAAATTTTAACTCTCCATAACCTGTAATGGAAACCAATGCATTACTTTATAATATATAAATCATTGCAGTATATTAACGCAACTTGAGTAAAAGAATTGAATCAAATATTTCTGTAGTTATATTTTTTACATTTTGTTATAGAGTGGTTAAGGTCACGGACTCACCGACTTATCTGAAAAGTGTAGAACCAGTTCTGATAAGTGATAAAGATATATTGGCATAATAAAATATATTAAAAAGTATCATAGTTTGCCACTACTAGTAGTAAGTAAAGAGTATAGGCTAATGCATTTTATCTAGGTGGCGTTGTTACATTTTAAGTGCACAAGTTGTTCTTAATGTAAGGTTATGTTAGGTTATCCTTCAATGTACTGAAAGTTGAACCTTCCTGTCCTGAAAACCAGAGAGTTTGTCACCCTAAAACAGGGGGTTCCCAAGTTTTTGGTTAAAGAGCCCAGCAGAACTGCATGCCTCACACATACAATTGTGTGTTTAAGTAAATCTAATTAGTTTTAAATTTAGAAAACCACATACTAGCTTAAAATCAAGATATGAATTTCTAATTAGTATTAACAAAACATCTATTATGTTAACATTTGAATTAAAATATTGACTAATAATTTTACTTATTTAAAAGCCCCTATGATTTAAAGGTTGATTACTAAAATATTTTGCAAGCAGAACATATTAATATATTGAATTTTTTCAAATATCTATCATTTACAAGACATGTTTTAGAGCAACTCTAATATTATAACACATCAAAATTAATGCGGGCTGAACACAAAGAGCACAAGTGTTGCACAAACCACACTTTGGGAACCTCTACCCAACAGGTTAGGTATGTTTGGATTATTTGGGAAGGTTTAGTATTTTGTATTAACATAATATAAACAAATTCTAAAGATTGAAAAATGACACCTGGACACAGAAATCGAACCCAGGACCTTTGGCTTAGTACGCCAATGCTCTAACCACCGAGCTATCCAGGAATTGTCCCATGCCCAGGGTCATTGTTCACTCCATTCCTTACTAAAAATCATAAATAATAGCTGTGGATATTTAATATGAACAAGTTTAAACATATTCAAATTAATTTTAAGTTCTTTCAAAGTATACATCCAAATTACACAAATCACATAAAAACACTATGCAGTATAATCACAGAAGCAGATGTAGCAGAAAATGTAGTAACCTTTTAGTGTGTGTATGTGTGTGTATGTATATATACACACACACACATATATTTATCCAAGTTTTCTTTCAGTATGCATGTAAAACGACCAAGAAAGCAGTATTTTAACATAATACTAGCAGCACATTTACAAAAGTAAATGAATTAATGACCATCTATTAATTAACTTTGCATTTACGAATCAATAAATAGCATCTTCAGAAATATTAATCAAATTAATACATCGAAGCAGTTCGAAGATTTTAAGATTAAATATATTTCTTTATTTTAATGTGTAGCGGCCTCATTACTCAGTGTGAAAATTAATCATGATACAATGGCTTATTATCGGTAGCAGTCAAACAAATAATATCTTTTTTAATAATGAATCTCTTCTTAGCACATGCAACCTCCTTCTGAGTCTTGTTGATCATTTTGTTGGGGTGGCTGTGTTTGAAGATCAACAGCTGTAAAAATAACTGGTTAAGGTAAAATGTAATTAGATGTATAAGTGACAATGTTAAATCAAGTACCAGTATACCTTCTGAAATTAGATGTAATTAATTTGGAATATAATTTTACGAGTATACAAAATTTAATTAAATCTTAATAAAACATATAACAATATATATTGTTCATCAAATTTATTTCAACATGAATTAGAGTTCAACTCAGACATGCAACATTAATAATTTCATATTTGATATTTTCAAAGTCCATAACAAATTGAGAAAGTGTTGAAATTCCTTATTCTTGTTTTTAGCTTCGGAAAATATTGTTATTATATGAAAAGCAAAAAATTTCAAAATGGATATTAATGTAGTTTTCATCTAGCTTTGGTGTTCAATGGGATACCCTTAAAAGGAGTGTGGGGATTGTTAAACATATTTGTATTAATTAAAAAGGGTATTTACTTACATTTTGACTATAATAATATGTAGTAGAATAATTAAAAGCTAAACTTATATCTTTACTTGATGTTGTATATTATTTAGCTGTTTATTTTGTTAAAATAAATATTAGGTAGAGGTAGGTGTACCAGATTGAACAACCATTAATTATGCAATAAAACCAGCTTATTTCCAAATTCAATAAATAAAAGAGTTGACAATATTGTTGGTAAAAATGTATTCATCCAAGTGCCTGTCAAGCCTCATGCAAGAATATTTTTGAACAATTAATGCACTATTCATCTGATGTTCAACTACTATCCAAGTGTTTCATTTTTATTGCCAAGAATCAATGTCGTTGACCCATATAAAAACATTATATTATTATCTGAATAATAATCAAGATGTGTTCAATTTTAAGAATGTGGTGGGTGGGCAAATGAAATGGCCTTTCAAACTAAATTCAATAGTTATAAAACCTTTTATAAAAAGCCTCAAGACCATAGTGAAACAAATGTACTAATATATCTAATAATTGAAAAATATATTTCACAAATATCTTTAAAAATTACATGTAATTGTGTGATCTTAAATTACTAGACATTGTGTATGATTGAACATTATGTACAGATAGAGAGTAGAACTGCAGACCATTAGCTTAAAACAATGCTCCACCAAATTTACCTACATTCCTAGTTTGAGGCTAAAGCTAAAGATCTGGCATTTAATTCTTGTCTAGAAACATTTTTCAAATATATCATTCAATTTTATCAGAGGCTTTAATTCCAAAAAATGAATATTAACATATGTTCCATCTGGGTTTTTACAACTATTTTTTTTTTTGTTTAGATGATTGTTGCTATGTAGTTTACTAGAAATAAACATTATTAAGGAATAGAAGTAATTCTTAAGTACTCTTGTCTACACATTAGCATTAACTTTATAATAATTTAGGTGGGGTGGGGTGGAAGTATGAATTACCCCATAAATTACAAATAGTGAGTGTCTTTAACATTCCCATTGCAATCCAATTAGTCTGAGCAGACAGCTAAACAAAAACACAATGCATTACAAAGATTATTAGTAAATATAATACCTTTAGACCTGAGAGACAATTAAAGCTAACCTATAATATATATACAAATTACTTACAGGAAAATGAATTACAAAGCATTGGCCACCATAACATTTCACTTTTAAGGGTTATGATTAAAAATTTAAATAACATTAACTTTAAATCTATAGTTATAATATACGCTTAACTAGTTTTTCTTTAGCCTATTTTGGTTTAAAAAATTTGTTTGTGTATTTCTTAAAGTAGATATATAGATTATATTTTAAGAAATTATAGTTGATTTCAATGTTATATAGGCCTATATTTATGGTGAAAAAAATATAACTTTAATCCAATTAGGTGACCTGGTGGTCTAGAGGTAAGGTGTCAGACTTCTATGTTGGCGGCTGGGGTTCGATCCTCGGTCCCGGCACAGATTTATCTGATTACCAAACCCTTCCTTCACCTCTGACAAGACATCTTGTGAATGTGAGGAATGCCAGGTCTCCACCGTGGTTCAGATTCCACGTTAAACTGTAGGTCCTCCATTTCATCTCACAATCACCCTACCATTACACATTAGCGTAAGTGCGTATAACCCGAACGGGTAGTAAGACGCGGTGCTAATAATAATAATAATAATAATTTAATCCAATTAGGGAAGATAGTAATAATCTTTATTTAATGATTCCGAATTTAGACCTGATGTCGAAAACCCTCTTGTACAGATGTTATATGGATGGTAATAAAGATAAAACAATAACTGCTAAGCAACTTAGCTGATTTATTTAAAGTTGAAAACTTTTGTAAAAGTAGATAGTAATTTTCAATGGTTTATCAGTAATTTGTATCATGAAAAGGGGCCTTAGGGACCAAGATGTAAAAAAAAGGGACTTGGGGAGCACCCCCCTAAAAGCTCTGAAAACTACAATAAAACCTTGCAAGTACATTCAAACCTGTCCATTTGCATTGTTGATGGTAAAATTAGCTATACATTTGTTCATATGATAAAGTGATCCACCGAGGTAAATGGCAGTCCTGCATTAATAAAAGTCTCTCAGAAATCGTTTTTAATTATTTATAATTTGGAATGTGAATAGAGTTCAAGGCAATGATGATGATAATTAGCTTAATAATTTTGTGTTTAACTGAGTCAATAGTTGTTTAATCACAATATTTCAAGTGGTATGGGTGAAATGTCTTTGTGCAAAGTGCTTTGCAAAGTTCTAGGAAGTATGAAGTTGGCAAAGTTAAAATTTTTCCCTTTATTGACAATAAATCTGTCTTACCAAACATATTAACTAAATATGTCAACATTACTACATTAATTGTAAAATCAATACAAGTTTTAAGAAATGTTGGGAAAATCTGTGTGTTACCTCTACTGATACCGTAATATGATTTATATAAAAGCTTGCAGTAGCATCCAATTTGGACAAAATTTTATGCCAAGGCAACTGTCCACATCTTCTGCAGCAATGCAGACACTCGTGCTATTAGAGCTCATGGCCCAACATATACAACTCATGGATATTTACTTAGTCATGAGCAATAATTTATTTGGGGCCATACACAAGAAATCATGAAACATTTCTGAAACGTGTAATTTTACAAGTAGTCAAGGAGCTAGCTCCGGTTTTGTGTGTACTTTTATGTACTCGCAGTTTGACTTCAAATACTTCATTTAGGGTGTCAAGACGTATAAAAAAAACCATTGGTCACATGACTCGCATATTGATCGCTTATCCGCCATATTGGAATCAAATTGGCAGAACATGATTTTTATGATAGCTTGTATCTCAGCCATTTATGAAACAATTATATAAAATAGTCATTCAATATTTGTTTTGATCATTTTGTTGGAAAACCCAGCGATTTTCCTGTGAAATTAGAAAAACTGAAAAAAAGGTATCAGTTTTAATCACTTTTTCCTCGCTCATTTGTGAACAAATTTTTTTTAAAATTTAAATTGGATTATAGAGGTCTTTATCTAATGCATCCATTATTTGGTCAAAAATGTCAAGTTTTCACGAAAATTCAAAAAACAAATAATTAATGTTCTTTACTTAAATCTTATTTATTACAGTCCTAAATTTAAATCCAAGAAACTGTTTAATATTACAAAAAATATATTTTATTTAACAATGGATAAATAAAATCTATTTGACTTTTACTTCAATGGAACTTTTTCTGCTTCAGTAAATGTCTTCCACATTAGCCTGTTCATAGTCTCTGCTAACATAAAATTACCCCTGAAAGAACATGTGTAGTATTTGCCACTAGGAATGCTCTCAACTATTACAGCACCAAATGCGCCAGTTTCTGTAAAAAAAACAATCAGCACCACTATCTGCTAAGTACGCACCAATGCAAGTAAGTACTTCCTATGCAAAGTGGAAGCCTCAAAGGCCAATGAAAATAATTGTAAATTCATGTGGAAGTAGAAGTTGAAGTTCTTTTGCACATCTGTAAACACTTATCACACCATAGCGCACCAGATGTTTGGTTTACTTGCTGTAAACAATCCTGGACATTTTTCACGCGGGTAAATATTGTGTCATAATTGGTCAAAGGATATGTTATTATGGGAGTAAATTCTGTATTAGTTACTGGAAGAACGTGAGTTGATATTAAACTGTTAAAGGCACTCCAGGATGGTACACTTTGCTTTTCAGGAGTGAGTATTACTGAAGGAAAGTACTTCTGAAAAAAGCGAGTGAAGAATCACACATTATCTATCTCGTGGTAATCTTTTTACGTCCACATTCCCTTCCCTATTAGCTGGCAAGTCTTTTGCAAATGTACCTCTCATAGTAGGCTTATGAGATCTTAATGGTCCCTGGCCAGATAGTTGTTCTTGTAGCGACTCGTCTGTCATTTTTGGAATCCTATGTAGAGTTGTATGAAGAGGGTTGTGATATTCATCCTGATGATCACCATCAGCAGTCACATAAAGTATATCAGTTTTGTTCTGAAAGATTACTGGCACCATATCATGACTGCTGCCTTTTCCTGACAGAACAAGCTCATCATGGACGAAATTATCCATTGGGCCTGAAATTGGAACACTTTTTCTTATTATAGGTGATAGTGGTGTTCTGAAACCATGAGTGCCTTCTACTATGCAAGTTAGTAGCCTAACATTAAACCATTCAACCTAATCATAACTTATGGAAAGGCCAAGTCGGTTTAAGATTTGTATTAATATTTTGGAACGTATCATTTCATGCACACATTGGGCAATAATTAACAGTAGTGTGTTTTCTTACTCATATTATGTTAAAGTGAATATAGCATTTGTAGCACCATTTCACACTATTTGACAGTATGATGGAAGATATGTGGATAAAAAAGTTTTCCATGAATGATGACGACAGACAGTAAAGTAAACTCATTTAGTGATTTCCTGAGATCATTTGCATCACAAATTGTATCATTTGAATCAAAGTCATATTCCAGACATTCTTGCCACAGCTTACTTGCACAATCTTTAATGACATCAGTGTATCTCATTTTTTATATTAATGTATCTTCAGAAACCTTTGTGGTTTCTTGGATATGTAAAACATATTGATGTACAGTAGTGTTCAATTAACATGCTATTCAACTGTCGGTTGGAAAAATCATTTTGCCCAGAAAGATAGTTTGTATTCAGATTTTTACATAGGGATGATACACTGTAAGCTGTTCTTTCAAAAGCCAATATGGTTATCATAACTTAGAATGCATTTTTAACAAATTTAGTACTGGTATTTGGCTTGGAACATCATTCTTAGTTCAGTATGTATTTGTCTAGGCAGTTCTTGTGATGCATGATATCCGCAGCAAATAAGCTCTTTTCTTCTTGCATTGTAGAAGTTCGTTGGAACACATCATCATGGTAAAATCGAGTGGCATTCAAAAAGACTTTAGCTCGATTTGCTTCACATTAACGAAAAAGTTTATTTTGTCTATGGCTTACATTTTTCACACAAACAACCCACAATTGTTTGGAAGCTTTTGACTGATCAACCCGATGCCTGAAACTTTTTTAGGAGGCGGCTCAGAGCAGGTCCCTCGAGGCTGGTTGGTTTTCGGTTCAGTATTAGCTTCTATAATGCCTTTAGCTCGATCACTTTTTAGGATATATATTCGGTCATAGCACATGTGGTAGCAAAAATGTTCAAAACTAACCTCTGGGACAGCCAATAAAATAATGTCCTTCAGAATAACTGAAGCTTCCTGAACTTTCTTCTGGCCATTTTTGTCGTTGTATGTGCTGAACTTACCCTCCTTTTTCTCGCAGATAATATACAGTAATAGGTTGAGTTTATTATTCTACTCATTTGTTGTCTGTACTTTCTCCATGAAAACCTGAAGATTTTAAATGAGTCCTTTACCTGTCGCAATAAACAATCTTTTCACAAACTATTTTAAATATTTTAAATAAATAAAGAGAATCGATTTACAAATGGCCGCGATAAAAGCAATCGAAAAACTGTTATTTTCAGTTTTTCCAGAAAAAATGTTGCATTTTTCGACAAAGTAAAATACTAGTCAAGTAAAATAGATTTTGTCTATCCAAAGTTAAATAAATTATAATTTTTAAAATACTAAACAGCACCTTATATCAAAATTGAAGACCATGATAAATAAATCATTTAGGAAAAAAATATGAAAATTGTTTTAAGTTTTAGTTTTTCTATTTTCCCAGAAAAAGTGTTGCATTTTCTGACAAAATCATAGATATAAAAGATGAACACCTCTATAAGAAAAATCAAATACTTTTTTTTTTTAAATATATCAGTTCATAAATGAGTGAGAAAAAAGTGATCAAAAAAATATATATATTTATTTTCCTTCTAGTTTTACAGAAAAACCATTGAGTTTTCTGACAAAATTTAATGTATCTGCAGTAGAAAACCTTGGATCTGATATTTTAGACAAGAATATTACAAGCCTAACTATAGTAGAAATAACTTGAAATTGGGAACTCCCCCATTAAACTGTCAAACAAATTATTCCTTAAGTATATGCAGTGGGGCATGTTCCCTATGACATGTTTCCCCAAGCTGTACTTGCAAAAGATGGAAAAGCTCCCCAATTTTTTTTTTTAAGGAGCTGAAGAAGATATGTGGACAGGGTTACCATATAATTGGAAGCAAAAAAGAGGTTACTTTTCCAAATGGGTACAGAACCATTATGATTTATTAGAAATAAGATATTATGGAGAAAAATAAGCAAGTGTATTTTTCACTTGCTCCAATTTTTTTCAAAGGTTCAGGAATACCTTTAAAATAAGTATGAAAATGTTCACAATACATATTCTTAATATTATATTGTACTGTTAAGATTCTCTTTATAGAGTTAGAAGACAACCTGCTTCTATTTTTTGTCCATTTACTTTGCATAAGCAAGACTACTCACTCAACATGCAGGAATTGCGAAACAAAATTGCACCAATTTCCATAATTCAGTAAGGCTTGCAGCAATGTTACCTGTACTAAAATATAATGGCAATTTTTCATGTTATATTAAGTTTTCCGTTATTTATTTTACATATCCTTGAAGGTGGCAGAAGTCATCAAAACACCCTGTGTCATCATTAAGAGCATCTTTGGAGATAATATACTCAATTGAAAGTTGAAAAAATTCCAACCATGTTGTGCTATTTAAGCTTAAACAATAAAAGTATACAATTCTTTATAATGTTTCATCCACAAATTGAAGTACTGTAAACCAACTTGTAAAGTTCAATTTGCCGGTGAAACTTTTATATTATTCTTCATAGTCATCTTTCAACATCTGTGACATCATATTTCTGATTTTTAAAGACATAAATTTGAAAGCTAATCCATCAGCAATCAATATTTGAACAGTGTGAAGAACTGACTGCATTTCTATTACAGAAGTTTCCTCTCTTTGCACTCCCTCTACATTTTTTGAAACATAGACATGAAGTATAATATAGTTGTTAAATTGTTTTCAAAAAATTTGTAATCCTAACAGGAGGTCTTGACTGAGAAAGAAAGAAAGATTTAAAGCAAGGAAACATTTGAAACAGTTGTTCCAATGTAGGGAAAAGAAAGGGACAGAAATCTTGTCTCACAGTGACACAACAAATGCTTATATTCAATGCCCATAAAACTGCAAAAATCTTTCAACAATTAGGTTCTCACAGTGTACTCAGAAAAGTAATGATATATCTTCAAGGCAATCGACCAGATATTAAGGTCTAAAGTGTTCATCCCATGTTGTGGGCAATTATTTAAGTTAGGAGCTGGGCACTCCACATCATTTATCTAGATTTTTTTTACCACATCTTGCTACCCATGGGCTACACGCTTATGTATTAATTACACTAGTAGTTTTAGGGATGAGGAAGGTTCTATTTTATAGGAAGTGTACCTGCATTTGTTTGTAGGGAGAATGGAATATCATTTTGGGAAAAAAATCCTTAGCGCACCCAACAGATTCAAACCTCGGATGTCTAGCCTAACATGAGAGTAGCACGTTAGACCACACAGCCACCAAAGCACCATTTTATTAGTTGACGTGTAGAGTTTTGTGAAAACATGGAAACGTTCTTCACACTCATCAGTGCAACACGCTGATATGAGTTACTCATAAGGCAAAGGAGAAAAAAAGAATAAAATATGTTCTTTGACTGGTTTGAGAACCAGAGATGTGTTATTTAATCAACTTGGTAGAAGCACATTCTAATCATCCTAAAATCTTCAAAAACCAGATGAAATAAATAGCTAATTTCTTTCAGTATGTAGTGGTAATAGTCATAACAGAAATATGAATAAAAGTACCAGTGGTTGTGAGAAAGATGTTAATGCAAATAATTGTTATAGTTGTAATAAAGATACAAGTTCTCGTTTCTCCTTTTACTTACCTTGTGCAAAAAAATTGTATTGTTGTTTAAAGCATCTCTATAAATTCACACACGCAATACCAAATAATGCAAGATCAACTATTTGTGAATCATTGGTCTTGTCAAACCTTAACCACTTCTCATAACTTCTCCTTGGCACAAATAAAAGCATAACATAGAAAATCCTAAGAATTCAGAACTCATGTATAGGATTTATTTCTAACTATTATCACATTAGCAATTACCTAGAAAACTTAAAATGGCATGATATGGAAAACCAACGTTTCGAGTTTTAATTTACAGCTTAATAAAATTATAGAATCAAAATGCTTGTTATATCTCTATTCCGAAGTGACTGAAATATTTTCCATACATAAATATTAAGAATGAAGAGCTTATTTACAAGTACCTAAATGTCAAACAAAGAAACTCTGAAAATCATTAACTTTTCAGGTGGCTAGGATTTAGAATGCCATACATATGAATTTAAAGCTTAAAAATTGGTTAATTTTTTCAGAAAAAGGTGGAAGAATCATTAGCTGGGAAACCCAAATGTTTAAAATTGACCATCAAATGTTTAATGTTTATACAAAGCTAAGTACAATAATAATCGCAGGCTATAATGATTAATTTTAAAATTAGGTTTCAATATTTATACAACTCAACATCTCATAATATCTAGAATAACTTTAACATAAGTAATAATAATAATAATAATAATTAGCACCGCGTCTTACTACCCGTTCGGGTTATACGCTTTAAGCACTAATTACTATAATGGATTAGGATATGGAAGGTTGAATTAGAGGAAGTGAACCCGCATTTGCGTGGAGGGAGAGTGGAAAACCATTTAGG
>CABEEJ010007570.1:0-29695 GCA_901482245.1 Timema douglasi | reverse complement strand
CTACCTATACCACCAAGTGTGCTCGTGCCGCAATTTCAAATAGAGAATCTGTGGCACCTTAAACTTGGCGATTTTATGAGGCTAGCAGATAAATGTTCAAAGTAAAATATCTCAAAATTTCCAGAGGATCCATGTTGACGCTTATGTAGGGTTGTGGTATAATTTGTACTAATCATTTGTTTTAAACGCATTTATAAATTATTTATTTATTTGTATTATGGCTATATTTGGTTTAGTTGCATTTACTAATTATTTACTAATTTTTATTATGGTTATATCTGGTTATTTGTGTTTTATACGCATTTATTAATTATTTACTTATATGGTTATATCGGGTTATTTGTGTTTTAAACGCATTTATTAATTATTTACTTGATTGTATTATGGTTATATTTGGTTTAAGTGCATTTACTAATTATTTATTCAATTTTTATTATGGTTATATCTGGTTATAATTTCTACAGTTGTCACCCTGCGCATATCCTGTTTTCCACCAGAATAAACGTTTATGAGGTTGTGGAAAAGTTCAGTCCGCTTGATGTTTTCCATACCACCATTGTTTATCGTCTTAGCCAACATAAACATGTGAAGACTATTTCACAACTTAATTTACCTCCAAAAATAAGTATACATTTATGATTTTTCTATTGTATATTATTAACATTGCTTTACCAAAGTGCCAGATCAATTTTGTATATTAGATTTCGAGAAACATTAAATTGTATAATTATTAATTTCGCAATTGTGCTCTTCATTAATCTACGCAACAAAGTAGATTATACTCACTGTTTAATTGCCCTCTTTAATAAATTACAAATCCATTTCAATGTGCCATTTAAAAAAAAATCTAACTTAATCTAAATGTCGGTGTTAATTAAGATGAAATAAATATTATTAACGAGTTTTATCCACAGCAACTTGCCATCCTTAATAGTTATTGAAATATATGTTTTTATAATGGTATAGTGCAAACTGACTACCATACTCATTTGAAAGTGCTTTTCTTTCTTGTAATGTATTTTACCGCTTAAAACAAAATACGTTATTCCTTTAGTGGAAAGTGGGGGCACCTGGTTCCACCTGAGTCGTGGGTATATTACCTAGTGGATAATATCCTCTGCCAACTACAGTCATTAGTAGAACGGACCTCTTCTCCAGTAACGAGGGATCAGTATAGGCAGGATAATCTAAACTATCCCAAAATGTTTTGAAAAAGAAGAGAAAACATCCCTTTACATAAAACAGATGAAAAGTGAAATTTTAATAATTCTTTTTTTTTAATTGCCTTCAGGTGATAGCAAGCGCGTGAAGTGAATATATCAGTTCCTTTTGGCAAAATAAGTTGATGCCTTTCCGCCTAACGCACCCGGATAATCAGGCCTGCGGGAAGACATTAATGTTAATGCACCCGCAACTGTTCATCCCAGCCACTATTTTACTAGTTTTTTTTAAATTTTGTAACATAATAAACATCAATAAAATTTTAGGATTTAGTGTATGTGCCGTAGAAAAAAAGGTAGACACTGTAGCTATGAACAATAAATATCTCGATTCAGTTGACATCTATTAAATAATTTTACTAGGCCTTTGGCTTTTGAATAAAAAGTTAATTTTAATAAAAAATAAACAAAGCTAAAATAATTATATATTTAACAGAAGGATGGGAAATATACTAGAACTTTTCAAGAAAAGCGGTAGTTGAAATACAAATGTTAAACAAGAAACAAAATAAAACAAACTTATCATTCCTGTTATTGCCTAATGTTTTGTGGGGAGAAATCCTGCAGTAAAAATTGTCATACGACATTAATAAAAAGCTATTAGAAAATTACATAGTAAAAATGCAGAGTCTGTTCATATGCTTTAAGATACAGAATGCATTATTGTATTTCATAAAGTGCCTGTATTCAAGCTATTAAGCATAGCAGTAAGTTTGTGCGTAGTCGAAAGATTGTAGGGTGTATCAATGATGTGGTGTCCCATTTAGGAAAACAAGAACAAGCTTTCAGGGGGCACGATGAGAGTGCAGAGTCTTTCAGTGAACCAAATTATTTAGAAATCTTAAATTTGCTTGCCACGGAGAAAGGATTGTTACTTATCTAATTTGTATCTATCCCGACATCTAGTGGGTAATTCGGGACCTAATTCTACTTACATATTTTTGTCTACATCATCTTTTATACAAAATCACATTTTTAAACAATAATTATATTATGCAATTTGCACCTAATCTAATTGTCCTTATGATCCTATTATATAGTTTTTGTCCTACTAGTTGGTCCGCCCCGGGTATTTTACGCCCACGGCACTCTCAACCGCTAGTTGTTCCGCCACCCTCTGGCTCTAATAGTCCCCATATTCGGTGAGACTCCAGTGGGGGTGAGCATCCCCCTATCCACCACCTGAGGAGGTGCCCTATCAGAGATTTTGCTCCACCTACTTCCAGTCTAAACCACCACCTGTATGGACCTAAAACTAACTTAAACTAAATATAAAGAAAAGAATAGAAAGACCAAAAACTAACTTAACCTAATTTACAAATTCTTTCCTCTCGGCGGCTGCAAGCTATGCTGATGTTATTCCTGGTCGCATCTTTTGAACTGAAAGCAGCCATCTGAGCGACTGGTTGACAGACCAGATGCCCGACAGCTAGAGCCCATCAACGGCACTTATTTACAAGTGTGCCGGACTATGTGAGTGAGGGGTTAGTTCTTACGTCCTAGACGACATCACTCCAATAATAGACTTCCCAGCTGATATTCCGGTGCTTCCCGGTTCCTCAACAGCTCACGATACTAGAATTCAAAGGCCGCCTTTCCTCATTTGGGCTCCAGATAACCAGGAGTTCCCCCATCCCACTCTACCCTGCAATCCAGCAATGTCTTAGACTTGTAAGTCTAATTGTCTTGATATCAGTTTTGGATCATATCATCTACATCCGATGTTAAGTCCCTACTTCCAATAGTGTCATTCTCGTCTTCAGTCCAGGATTAATACATTTCCATTTACAAAGCAACATGGTGTTTAAGGAAACTTCTTCTGATATGCAGAATGATTTAATTTAATAGTTGGGTGACCTGGGGGTCTAGGGGTAAGGTGTCGGACTTCTGTTCCAGGGGTCCGGGGTTCAATCCTCGGTCCTGGCACAGATTTATCTGGTTGCCAAACCCTTCCTTCACCTCTGACAAGACATATTGTGAATGTGGGGAATGCCAGGCCTCCACCGTGGTTCGGATTCCACGTTAAACTGTAGGTCCTCCATTTCATCACACAATCACCCTACCATTACACATTAGTGTAAGTGCGTATAACCCGAGCGGGTAGTAAGACGCGGTGCTAATAATAATAATAATAACAATAATAATAATAATTTAACTATTGTCATCAATGAGAAATCTCGAAGTAAAATAAATGACGCTAGTTTTGAGACGATTCAGGTGGATAAAACTACTAACGTTTATGTAAAGGCACAATTCAGCATAATTGTTAGGTATGTTCATGGCAAAAATATTGAAGAACGTTTTATGGGACTTTATGATGTCTCGAGTGATAAAAGTGCTGAGAAACTGTCCAAGAAAGTTAGTGCCGTCATAGAGAAATTCAATAGGGAGGAAAAGCTTTTGCTAGACATATGATGGAGCATTGGTTATGGCAGGCTGTCGTGGTGGGGTTCAAGCCAGCATACGTTGAAAATACCCGAAAGCGCACTGCTATGCACACCAGCTGAACTTAACTATTCTGTTAGACATTGTTCAAACAATTAAAGAAGTTAAAGTATTCATATGCAAATTCACAGCATTTAATTTCTCCTTCAAGAGATCTACATCTCGTACAGAAGTACTTTGACAGCATGGGTTTCAACTACCCCATCCAGTGCAAACGCGGTGGAACTACAATGATTCATGGGCTGTGTCAACCATCACACATCATTTCTAACAGCTACGAAATGTGGTGAGCTACATAACTGAGTCTGATTACTGAGACCCTGAATCTATGAAACTGTACAATAGGTCTTCTGAGAATTTTAGATTATTTTATGTTCACATTTTTGTTGTGTCTCTTCAATATAATCTTTGTTTTCAGTAAATATTTGTTCAGCATTTTCCAAGCTAAATGCACGAGTGATGTAAGCTTATGTACCAATGAAGTAAGGACTGACAAATCAAACTTTTGTCTCTACGTTCAGAAAAGGTTTTACAAGTGGGTCTTCAAGAGAGTGTGAAGTTGAACAAAAACTATCAATCAAACTTCTAATACAAGAGTTTTGTTGAAAATCGCGAACGCGTAGTGTTTGAAATCCTTGACTCCATCATAGTTTAGTTAGATGAACGATTCTCAAATTTGATGAAATAGCATTTGTTGAACTATTAAATCATACAAAATTTACCCAGTTCAAAAAGTCATTTTCTGTTACAATACTTAGAAGAAAAAGAGATTGTTTGGCTCACACCTCCGGCATCAGTTACTCCATTCACGGTAGGAATTACTCTTTGGAAGGTCTTTTTTCCTACCAATATTCTACTATATTATATATTTCTGGCAAGGAAAAAGGCCTTTCAGAAAACAATTCCTACGCTGAACAGACTTTACCTCGTCTCGGTCACACTTCACTCCGCTCAACTCCACAAACACGTCCTGGCACTATCAACATCAAACTGAATCGAGAGGCCTGGCTTTATCCCTCACCACGACCAAGAATAAAGACGGACAATATGCGCAGCTTGGGTGCGCGTCGCTGACACTATTCAAAGACTTCCAGAATATTGTTGAGCGCACAGTTCAAAATAAGCATAGACTATTGGAGTATGTTCTGAAAGGTTGCTACCCCGTGCCCCTCTCCCCCTACTTTAGTTCCGTGCCATGAGAACACATGAGTCCAGTTTGTCTGGTATATATAGGGTCTCGTTCTGTAATGCCGGGACACATTACTCTGCGATCATTATGTGAGAAAGCTTGTTGCTAGAATATGTTCACGTCGATACTATCAATACTCCATTTGGCTTCAACAATTCAATATTACTGTTCAGGATTTCATATTTAAAGACTTATTAATTTACTGTACCTGTTCTCCTTTAAATTTCTTGTGGGTCATGGATAATATATATATTTTTACACGGTTTGACCGAATAATCTATTTAACGTCACTGTGTGATTTATTGAGAGAAATCTTTTATTTATTATATGTACTTTCTGCTTCTTCCGCTTCACGGATGGTCTTATACCTTGGAGCACCACCGTCTTAGGTCCTTTATTGACTCTTGCGGCGTTATACTTTGCTTTGCCGATTTTGTACATTTAAATGGTTATATATTTTGCTGTTTATTGGAGGGTAATTTATTAGTTTGACTATTTGCCAGATTATTTGATGTTGGTTAAATGTAGGACCACGAGTTGGCAGGCTTGCTGTCGAATATGAGTTTCATATTTAATGTAAATGCAGCCAGTCGTGGCATTTGTTTCTAAATTAAATTGTTGTTTGTTTATCGTATGCCCAATTACGGCTGGAGAGATATATGTTGTTAAGAACTCTTGTTGACTGTTTAAGAACCACCGGTGTTGGCGTGAACATGCCTTTAACATAACTAGTGCTTTATCCTATAATTTATTATTACTTTCATAGGATGTGTGCGTAAGACAATCTAACTTCTGATTGTAAGATTTGTTTTGTGTCACCGTTTAAGAACACGGGAAGGAGTCCCGCATGCTCCATAAATTATGGTTCAATGATTGTTGTTTTAAATTCCTGCGCCTAACGCTATTCATTTCTCCCTCACTCTTAGAGCTCTTCTTGTTATGTTTTCTTTGAATAAAATAAACTCTCTTGGGACCAACCTGTCAACTATTATTGGGTGATAGTAAGAGGGCGGGTTAAAAACTTTAAAACACATACCCTAAGGTGTTTAACTTTATAGTACTATTCAATGAACTGGTTAATATCTACAGCTTAGAAGACAAAGCCAAAACTTGCATTGAATTATTGGGTTTCATTTATGATAGCGACCTCCAAACAGTCGATAAAATACTGTAACTGATTTTCAGTATTCCGAAGAGCTCGGCTACTACAGAACGTTCAATGAATGAATTGAAAAGAATTAAAAAATATCTGCGTAATTCCATGACCAATAACAGACTATCCAGCCTGACTACTATTTCAATTTTTTTTTTTAACTTCTAAATGCTCTTAATACCCTGTGTTCAAAGAAACGGTGATAGATATTCTTTTAAAAATGAAACAAAGAAGCTAAGAATTGATTTACAAGAAAACGCAAACAACTGTGATGGCCATAGACCCCCACTCCCTACCAGGACCTCTTTAACACAGGATGGAGTAAATTTTAATGTAAGTAATTGTTCCATTTACATAGGTTTTTTATTTCTTGATAGGTATAACAAAAGTAAATAAATAAAAATTATTGTATTATTATTATTAATAATAATAATAAAAATAAAAATAGCAGTAGTGGTAGTAGTAGTAGTAGTAGTAGTAGTAGTAGTAGTAGTAGTCTATCAGTACTGTTTTACTTAACTTTATAAAAATATCATTTTCAACATCTTTAAGTGTACCCACATATGAGTGTTCTTGACTCAACCTACCCAAAAATGACTATCACGCTTCGCCACTGCTCTTCTCATCAGTACCTCTGGGTCAGAGTTGGAGCTAAAGATGTCTTCATTACTTCAGGATGCACTTAGGTGGTGTATACACCCCTGATTCGAGATTCCTATCATTTAATAGGACCTCCAATGATCCAGTTCCGGTACTATTAAACCATAACTATGCTTCACACAAATATTGATTTAATCAAATACTTTTTCATAAAAAGTCCCATGATTATTGTCCAAACAGTTTAATCAAAGTAATTTTGTTCGTGGGCCTTAGTAAAGTTGTCATTTGTTGAATGCTCTAACAATAATGTCATTGTTAGATACACTTTAATACAGTTGTCTAACAATAAAATAGGTCTACTCGTGGATTACAGGCACTACACTAGTGTTATTTTTTTTAAAGATCTAACAACTAGCAACAATATTATATTAAAGGATACACTTTAATAATGGTGATACTTTGTTCTAAGCCCAGTGCACAGCAAGAGTAAGTAGACAGTTACTTAATAATATAACTATGTAATCTTACCAATCACCCAACTTATGTTGCCTTCTAACGTAAAGTAAAATGGTGTCGTTATTTAGGGTAGGTATTTACTCAAGATGGGCCTGGGATTCCTAAAAATCTTTTATCCTTGACCAGAAAACTTTCTGGACCTGGGCTCTGATTCATTTGAGGATAATCTCGTTCACGAAATGAATGAGGACCAGTCAAAAATCCAACAGGGTCTGTCAAAGCACCCCTCACATGTACCATCCACCAAATTTAAGGTGGAAACGCCAACTTTCAGTGGCGAATACTGGGAAAGCGGGGGGAATTAAGGCGGGAGATGGTGAATTTAGGACAAAGTACATATATATTACCTTAAATGTGACATTGTCTTTTTGTTTGGTTATTTAAAAATTACAAATTCAATAGTCAAAATTTAGTTTTTTTAGTCTTTTTATCATAATTAATTTTATAAACTAGTAATATCTTCAATAATATTATTAAAGTTTAAATGATTGCCTCTGTGAGCTAGTAGTCAGAGTTCCTGGCTACGATCCCCGGCGCCTCCAAAAGATATCTGTAAAACAATGGGTATGAAATGAGGTCTAACTTGCTTTGTGAGGATAGATGAGGAGCTACTTGAATGAAGAACTTGCAGCTCCGGTTTGTAAAACTGAGATAAAACCCCTGAAAGCTCATTGTGTTGACCACATGACATCCTATAATCCATCAATTTTGGTACTTCTTTATCCACAAATGATGTCACGTGAAACATAACCCAACTATTCTAGCTGATTCTTTATCGTCCGTGTTTTATTTTATTTTAAAAACAATTTTATTTAATGAACGTTTAACATTTCAAAATGTATATATCGAGAAAAACTACATTTATTTTAAAGACATTTTATTTAGTCAATACATTATTATTTATTGGCTTTGTTAATATGGGATGAAGGTAAATTAATTATATACAAAATAAGCCAATATTTACAATTACAGAATTTAACAAGATAATAAAATCGAAGAAGAAAGACGGGATCTTAAGCCGTCCACCATCCATAATAACTCTCGCGGCTAATCCGTGCATTTTACAAGGTTCCGGGATAATATGGGACCTATTGAATGTACCACTCACTATCCCGGATACTCGAAGGAACTTTTCTCCTGCAATTAACCTTTACACCAGTGTTTACCTTGGCCTCAAAGCCGAAGACACTGAGTCAACCCGAAAACGTGCTTCCAGCTGGAAAAACATCTGGTCTAGTGAAGTTAACCGTACAGCAAATTACCTTTATCCACCATCTTTCATTGCCAACTTACCATAGTTAGATGTCCCAATATTTAGAGTGTAGACTACAAAGTCCTTCATTAACAGTCTATGTTTGGCATTGGTGCCGGATGGTTGTGCTTTGTGCTGCTTTGAACCGTGACGTAAGTGTGTTGTGTGAACGGTGGAATCCGGAGACGAGTGCGATGTGGATTCGGCTATGACAAAACTATATTCAAATATTCGACAAAATTCTCAATCTAGTGTCAAAGGTTCTAAATCGGGTCGTTCAAGATCACCATCTAATAATCCAATAATGAAGAAAGCGAAATCTAGTGTAGGTTGTGTTGCGGTCAAACCAACGAAAGTAAATCTTCAATATTGCAGGTAGGACGTTCCAATAGTCGCAATCCTGATACACCTGAGCGGTTTGATCCCTCTGGTACAGTAGCAGTGACTTTCGAGGGCAATGAGCTACCGTCTTATGTTGTCATGTATTTCTCTAGGGTCACAATTGTTTACGTTTTGCACATCTCACTGTCAACTGTCGTAGTGGGGGTCATAGGTGCGAAAAGTGTTAAGGTGGTCATCTCATAGAAGAATGTCTACAAGGAACCCCAAAATATGTTCATTGTGTGTGGGGGGGCGAGGGGGGGGAGCTCATTTGGCGACCGATCAAACGTGTCCCGAGTGGATGGGACAGCGTCAAATCAAACCTACAATGGCTCGTCACTATTTGTCGTACCGGGAGGCTGGTCAGGCTGTGGACCGCAACTATTCCTACAAGTCGCCCTATGCAACCAGGGGGGCCCAATTTATTATAGACAATTTTATATTCCCAAATATGCCAATACGGCCACGCAATGTAATGTACTACGAGGTGACTCTTTCGTGTACCCCAGAACAGGTTGTTGAGGATATGGACGTGGATTCGTTAGGAAGCTCTATCTAAGGAACATTAGACGACATCATAATTAAGGGGGTGGAACAGATAGTATACAAAGTTGTATCGCTCCTAGTAACCGTGGCTTCCTCAGCACCATGAGAGTTAGATCTGCCAAGCTTAATGACAACAATAACAGGGAAAATCCAAAAGTTGTTAAGGGATGTACGATGCTTTAATAACCATAATCGTAGATCTGCTAGGATCAAAGCAGGTAGTGGTGTCTAAGGTAACCTTGTCTGAATTAAGTATATATACATATTATTTTTTGTGTGATTTTTATGATTAGTTATTTAAATATGATACAATTGAATTCTAGAAGAATTAGGAACAAAAAAAGTGGACCTGGGGCAATTAATTTTTTCTCGTGATATCCATATAGTAGCGTTAAGTGAAACTTGGCTCCAGTACCAGGATAATTTTATTTTAAATAAATTAAAAAATTTTAGGTCCGATAGACCTGCCCGAGTGGGAGGTGTCTCACTGTTAATTACGTCGGACATTCAATCTGTTGAAATAACATCGGGCAATTTTCAATATCCTTTGGAGTTTGTAGGGCTAAAAATATTTTCCGCAGGCAAGAAATTTTCAGTTATATCTTTATACAATCCTACTCCGGATAATTTCGATAATAATTTATGGGATCAATTTGTCGTAGGTCCACCATCCCTGGTTATTATCTGCGTTGGTATGAATGCGCACCATGTGTTGTGGGGCTTCCCTAACATATATCGTTGTGGGATAAAGATTCACGAAACTGTAGCGGTGGTACCTCTTGTTATATTAAATACAGGGAAGTCTACGCGACTTAACAGACCTTCGTAACCTAACAAGTGCCCAGATGTTACTTTTGCATCTTCTAATTTTGCACCATACTTAACTTGGGATATGATTGGCGACTCCATGGGTAGTGATCATTTGCCAATTATTTTGACAATAGAAGCTCAGGTCCCATATAACTATAAAACTGTTCCTCTGGATAGGTCGCGCAACTTCAAAAAATCAAATTGGGAATTATACCCGACAAAAAAGGAGTTAATGGTTCAAAATTTAGCGGTGGACCGTAATCCTTTAGAACAGTACGACAACTTTGTTAACGCGCTACAGATCTCAACTGATGCGGCAGTATCAAACTCAAATAGTGGGGGTTATAGGAATATTAAACGCTGCCCGTGGTGGACAGAGTCATGTTCTAAAGCGATCGCTCAAAGGAGGTTGTCATTATATATTTTAAAACCAATTTTTAACCTGATTAACTACGAAAGATACTGTCATACGTCAGCTGCTACGCGGCGAACTTTGCTACTTGCGAAACGTGATTCTTGGCGATTATATTGCGGGTCTCTTTCCCCCACGGTATCTCTGACAGAGGTTTGGCATAAAATCAAATGGTTTAATGGTATTATTATAAACTTTGGGATCCCTACTGTTGACTTAAAGGCATGGGCAGAGTCATTCGCTTGTAGGGTGATACCGGATTCAGTTATGTGCTCTCCTCTGGAATTACTCAATTTGGGTGTTCCTGAGATCGATAAACGTTTTACTGGTAGTGAATTAAGGGTAACGTTGAATCGAGTGCGACACACGGTAGTTGGCCCAGACAATGTGTCCTATGGTATGTTGACAAAATTTTCGTCTGTTTCTCGACGAGCGCTGCTAGAGATATTTAACTCTCTGTGGGAGGAGGGGGTAATACCAACGGCATGGAAAATTTCCTTTCTGATTCCTATTCTAAAGCCGGGTAAAAGCGTGGAGTTAACAAGCTCTTATCGGCCTATTGCACTCTCGTCCTGTTTTGGTAAAATCATGGAACACTTAGTTAAAGCCCGTTTAGAACGATCTCTGGAAATGAACGAACTCCTTAATCATATGCAATTTGGTTTTAGAAGGGGACGTTCCACACTTAATAGCCTCTCTATATTAGTCTCTGATATTCAAATTGTTCTATCACAAAGCTCATTTGTATCAGTTTTTTCCCTAGATATATAGGGTGCGTACAATAATGTCGATCATTCTGTGTTATTTGATAAACCTTTTCACCTGGGTTGTTCTAGCAAAATGTGTTACTTGTTAAGCTATCTATTTCAGAATAGCTCGTACACTGTAAATATAGGAAAAGCTAGATCATCTCCTAGAACTCAACGAAGGGGCCTACCACAGTGATCAGTGCTCAGTCCTCTGTTATATGCAGTCTATTCGAACGATATTGATAGCTCTTTTCCGGTTGGTGTAGCGACTTTACAGTATGTAGATGACGTGGTAATATACGTTCGATCTTGTAACTTGTCAGAGGGGGTGGGTAAGTTACAATCAGTATTTCCTTTGCTCTCAAATTGGTTGACAGCCCTATTTTTGACTATAAACGTATATAAATATTGTGCGGTAATCTTCACCCGACATAGGGTGCGAGATAACTCAATTATGCTAGTTTATGAAGGCCGTCGAATTCAGGTACAGCCGACGGTGAGATTTTTTGGCATGACACTAGAAATGAAGGGATCTTGGCTTCGTCATGTTTTGAAACTATTTGGAATATGAGACAGGTTTATTAATACTATGAGATCAGTGACGGGTGTCTTGTGTGGTTCCTACCCATATACAAGGTTACAAATGTACCGTGGGCTTATACGGTCTCGATTGGAGTATGGGTGTTTTTTATATCACACTGCATCACGATCCACACTGTAACCTTGTTACAACATGACATAGAAGTTGTATCACTCACCAAGCCAGCCCCAGTTGACTCTTTCCGGCTCGTCTACAATAAACCCTAGATGCACTACAACACCAAATCCACATTCGACTGAACCTGAGTTCGAGGCTCACCGCTGGCCGTGTTCGAAGAGATCCCCCTCCCCTTCTTCCGAGTGAACAAGAGACAAGCGAACTGCGAGGGGCGTGAGCTGCGCGCGCTGCCAGGCTCGCTCTAAAATCTTCTATGGACTGTATTTGTGCTTGTGACCGATGCTCGTAGGCTTTCGAGTATGTTCTGGACCAACCCCCCTCCCCTTACTCCGCGCACTGAGAACACATGATTACCACAGGATATATATAATGGTTGGAGCCCAGAGTAGGGACACACATTACACTCTGGGCTTTCAAGGTAAATAGCCTAACTATTATGTAGGCTCGTCGCTGTTTTCTAAATTCATTTTGGCTTTAAAACTTCTATCTTTCAAAATTCAATTTACATATCTACGGCTAATATTTATTGCGACGCTCGGATACGTCAGTCCTTGCCCTTAAGGCAATGTTTACTTAATGAAAACTTGGTCTCCAGTAATTTTTTTGGTATCTTAAATTTCCGCAAATAGTTTATATTTGCCGCCTTGTTTTCCTACCAAGGTTGTGGGGCCGCGAGTCGGTGGAGAGATTAATTTTAATACGGACACCTTGTTGGATGTTAAAGTTAGGGTAGTTTATTGTTGTTTCTTTGCTGGTGTCTATATTTATAATGTTGTTAAATGTGGGGCCACGGGCCACCCAATACTTATATCCACAAAGGGTGCTCAGTTTGTTATTAAATCGTTTAGGTATTCTTACTTAACCTTGGACTTTATATTATGTTAAGTATTATATTAATGCCTCTATCATTGCTTGGGTCAGGGACTTGAGCTCTTGACTCACCAAATGCTTTGAATTTTGGGCAGGTGTTGGCTCTCTGCCTATGTTGTTGATAGACATTTATTGTGTAACAGGAGATCAATTTGTTAGATCTTTAATACCATTCTCTGATGACGCCATTTTGGATCGTCTAATCATAAGGAACCGCCTGGTGTTTGTTATTGTTTTGGTGCCCATCTGGCCTTGGTGGTGACCCTTGTGCTTTGTAGCCCATCTGGCTTATGGTTAACGCTATTATTCTTAAGTGCCAGACCCTCATTGAGCTGTACCATGTTATTCTGGAAATAAATTTATAGCTCTCTTGTGCTTACCTCTGTCTGCTATTTGTGTGGGATAATGTTGGGGGTAGGTCACAACCCTAGCAAAGCTGGATAAGATAAAATATGCGGCTTAAAGACTGTTCCTGGGCGCTTGTCGTACATCACCAATCAACGCACTACTTATTGAAGTGGGAGAACTCCCCTTATCCACCTGTTGGTGGACACGTTTTTTTATTGAAGATTGTTCAACTCCTAGTTATCTGTGACGCAGACTTTGGATCCTACAAATTATGCTGAAACAAAACAATATTGGTTAAACAAAAAATGCCCTTCTCTGGTGGATAGTTTTTTTTGTGTTTGAATGAACTCCATCAGTATATTTTTTCTTTTCCATATCTGGTACAGTGTTTCACTAGAGGGCATTATGCCCTCTGGGATGTACCAGTGATGTTATCTATTCCTGATTCAGGAATAAAAAGAGTTACCCATCTGATCGAACAGAAGTTAAATGCAGTAAGGTATATGAAAGAAAGATGGAGTAGATATAGACTTATATTTACAGATGGTGCTGGGACGGGAGGGGAGCCAGCCCTAGTGGGTGCGGCCTTTTATGACAGTAGTATTAATTATGGTCAGTCATATAGACTACAATCCCATGCATCAATATTTTCAGCGGAATTATTTGCTTTTCTACAGGTATTGAAATATATCTTATCTTTACGACCGCGACTCCCGTTGCGCTTTGGAGTCTATAAGTGGCTTGTAAAGCCCTCCATCACACCCATTGATAATTCAAATACACGAAGAGTGCGCCTCTCTATGCGATAAGGACTACGAATTGGGGTACCAATGGATTCCTAGTCATGTGGGTATAATGGATAATTATACAGTAGATTGTTTGGCATCTAGTGTAAATTTATTTTCTATTATACAGGAAATCCCGCTACCATATGGTGACTTTACACTTAGGGTAAAACACAGAAGTTGGGTTAAATGGGGTGAATGGTGGGAGACCAAATTCCAGCAAAAAGCAAAATGGTACCATGGGGTATGTGGTACAAAATTAGTTACACTGTGGTTTTCAGAAGTTAAGGGCACTCGAAAGTTTATTTGTACAATAATCCGCCTTCGACTCAGGCACGCCTACACGAAAGAGCGACTTTAGTCGATGCGTAAGGTACCGTCTTCACATTTTGTGGTTTATCACGTTCCGGAAACATTAGAAAATATATTTATGACCTGCCCTGTACATCAGTTGGCTCGGGGAAATTACATTCTTAATTATATAACAGGCTTTTCTTTAGCTCAGATAACGTTACTTTGTATAGAAGGCTGTACATTTTTCTTCTAAATATAAATATGTCGGTGTAGAGACGAACAAAATTTGTCCTCCTTGTTATTTTGTAGATGAAATTCGTGGTGAGATAGGGTTAGGTTAGTTGGATCATAACTGGAGTGAACTTATAAGAAAATCAAGAAAGTGGAATCGGGAGTATATCAAATACAAGTGCTCCTGACTTATTGAAAACAATATCTTCAGTGCCATTGAAAAAAAGGACTTTCATTAGGTAATAGTAATACAAATGTACAAATGATTTAAAACACACTTTTCATATTTTATTGTTCATCGACAATGAAAACTTCAAGACCTTACGACTCCTCACCATATTTACTTTAGAATTGACCAATTTTTGTCTGAAAATTATTATTTTTATAGCAACTGATGAACATTTTTTGGTTAAAAAAAAGCAAAAGTAATAGTAAAGATTAAATAATAAAATTAATAATATAAAATCACCACGTAAATAAAATACCTACTGAGCCATCAAGACTGTAACTTTAAAATATTCAAGTATTGGGAATTTTTTTATTTTTCTTAGATCGCAGCACATTTGCTGAAAACATGTTCCAACAAATTTAACACAAACGTTACAGATCTTTCGTTAGTAAAGTATTTAATCTGTGCTAGAAGTCTCCCAACTAATAGGTTAACTTACATTTATGCATTCATTTATTTTATAATCCATCTAAATCATTGATCTAAATGTTACACACAGATAAAAGTCTATCATGAAGTATTTTCTACAATACCGTCGAATACTAACTAATTAGTAATATATTATTATTATATGGAATTTGTTCATTTGCTTTCCCACGTGCCTTTTAATTTTGAGTTTAATTACCAAGTACCTAGATTATTAATATGACAAGTTCAGATGAATCAAACGATGAAAGTATAAAATGCTTAAGAGAAGCTGCAGACAATCAATTTCTTAATGATAAAATGTTTTCTTCAAGACATTTAAGTAAGTGAAGGTTATACTTATACAACCTGCCTCGATGGCGTAGTTAGCTAACGCGCTAGTCGTGTTGAGCTTGACTGCCGAGGATGGGGAGGTTGAGGTTTGAATCTCGGTCGGGTGAACTGGGAGTGGTTTTCCACTCACCCTCCAAGCAAATGCGGGTTCACTTCCTCTAAAATTAAACCTTTCCAATTCCTAATCCATTAGCGTAATTAGTACTTAAGCGTATAACCCGAACGGGTAGTAAGACGCGGTGCTAAATAAATATACTTATACATAAACAGTGTGCACTTTAAGACTGTATCCGAATAGTCTACTTATGCGGTGTCACCTTTACTCGTGCCCTTGATAGCTGCATTGGCAATCACGTGACAATGGCTGAATCCTAATTTACTTCATGCGCCGTCGACCCTTGACGTTCACTCTATAGTTGCATTAGCAATCACGTGATCAAGTGCAAATCCGTCCGAACAGTCATGAAGTGTGCTAGTGCACCTTTCAAACACTGTTGAGTCCAAGGGTGACAGCAAGCTACCCTTGACACGTCGTCGGTGTGGTGTTAGATCGATAATAATAATAATAATAAAATATACAGGTTGCTTTGTAGAGTTGTATTGTGTTGTGTTGGATAATTTGGCATATTTGTCATGCGCAGTGAAAATAAGTCACCACAAATCTGTAAGTGGCCTACGCTAATTTGGGCTGATGGATGGTGTTTAAAATAGTTTCTAAGATCATTGGTAGGAAACAGCACTGCAGACTCAAGGGTGCGAAAATAATATTTTGCCGTTCGAATAGTTTGTAGCAGCCTTCGATCTCAAGTGTGTGCTAAATTTAAATTCATCAAATCTTCATCAAGTCAAGTGTAGCCTACTTGACTATTCAGATACAGCCCAAGTGTAGATCCTTCCGAATAGTCGCAAACAATACCTATGCAGTCTTTTCGAGGTCATGGTTACCATGGATACAAAGGCTACCAGATGTGCGCTGTTCTCGCGGTGTCGATTACGGTGTTTGACTGGCAATTATTCTATTATTATCATTTTGTCTGGTAGAGCACTAACTTACATTTTCCGTTATTTTAAATAAGGTTGTTGTTCGAATAGTTTGATGCAGTCTTCACTTTGAACAGTGCGAGAAGTGTAAAATCATCAAGATTACATCAATTCTAAAACTCAAGGGTCTGACTAGGGAGCCTTGGACTATTCGGATACAGCCATGTTGATTATTTTACTAACATAATTATGTAGTCCAAAATAAGTAACAAAATTGAGGGTTGGATAAAATAGTATACTAAAAGATTAATCCATTCACAATTTTATTTTGATTGAATTTTAATTGACTTTGAAGGCTAGGTCAAACTTGGTTGATTTTGGGAGATTAGGTTAACCTTGCTGATTATTTCTTACTAACTTCTAAACACATAAAATTATATTTTTATCTTATTTATTCCCTTTATCAAACAAATTGTAGATCTTGTAGTGAATTAACATGAATCAAACCCTCATTGGTGGCCACGTGATCTAACGCGCTACTCTCATGTTGGACCAGACTGTTGGGAGATCGGGGATCGAATCTTGTTTGGGTGTAGCCTACTGAGGGTGTTTTTTACTAAATGGCTTTCCATTCTCCTTCCACGTGAATGTGGGTGCACTTCATCTCAATTAAACCTTCCTAATCCCTAAACAATTAGTGTGATTAGTACATAGGCGTATAACCTGAACGAGTAGTAAGAGGTGGTGCTAAAAAAACATGAATCATAATCACACAGCTTTATTCAACTCATACTAAAACCAAATAAGTGTTTATATAATAAAGTTGCCATGGCTACAGAACTGCCAACTTATAAAACCCTAATACACTAAAACACCCATATTTACTCATAATGGCTTGATAAAAAATTATCTTTTACTTAATGGAGAGTGGGGAGGGATGGGATAGGTAGATATTATCTTTGAATGTTGACAACAATGATTTATTTTCTCACCGAATTAAAGAGTTTTGCGGCTTCTTTGTAAATACCTGTTTATGAACTACTGTAATGTGTTTAGAAATAAAATTATTGAGTAAAATTTGTTTTTCAAGAAAAATATTTAGCTTTTTTTCATCAGGATTGAAAAGATTTTTTTTCCTTAAAATTAAAAAAAAAATTCCGATCAATAAAATATTTAGGTAAATAACATTAATACTTTTAAAAACTTATCTTTAAAATATATTGCACTTCTAATATTCTATTAATGTAACCTGTGTGGCTACTTAACATATGATAATCTAGAATCTATATTAGTGGTGGGCAGACATTTCGTGGAGTGGGCCAAAAGAAAAAAGTCAGGTGGGCTAACATGGTTTATTAAAAAGTTACAATGGTACATTTTACGAAACTATTGTACAGTTCTATTCATTACTAAATACATTTGTATTAAAATGATATGAAAATATACAATGTGAGTTGTCTACATTATTTAACAACCTACTTGAATAAACAGATACTTAACACTACTTGAATTACACCCAACCAAACGTTAACATTCCAATTTCGTGGATGGTTTGTGTACTATTTAATCTCTGGACATTGGTCACTAAGCTATAACATAGGGAAAAAAAGAAAACAAGTGCAAAATGATTTTTTTTTTGTTTCCCCTCTTTTTTTTAACACTATTTTTAACCGGAATTTGGAATTCTTTCACGGGCCGCAATGAACCTGTCCGCGGGTCAGATGCGGTCCGTGGGCTATACTTTGCCCAGCACTTATCTATATCAACAATGGAGACTTGGGACACAGGAAGGAATGGGACTGAGTTTTTTGTGTTAAATCTAGGCAAGATATAGATAGATATAGTTCATATAGATGTAGTAATTAATATTGAGTTCTATATCTCTCAGAAGGTTTATGAACAAAAAAAATATTAAATATTGTTGTATAAACAGTATTAAATTGTAGGCCTCAATAATAAAATAAGGTTGTTCTTGTAGCTTGAAAGACACAAGTTTTTTTTTTATAAAATACTTACTTTAGAAACTAACAAGAGGGCAATAAAATACATTGTTGAAGATAAATGGAGTTTAAGGGAAATTACATTGAAGTAAGGTCTTCCCAAACCAATGGTTCTACATTGCATTCTTCATCAGGAAGCATTATGTGGCAAATAATTTGATATTGCTTGTGTATTGAAACCTGTAAAATATATATATATTCCTTTTCTTATTTATTTCTTGAATTGCAGGTGTTACTTCCATTGACGGCAGTAATGTTATAAATAGAACTTGACAGTTTTATTCCTTATGTTTCTAACTTTTTCCCCATTAATAGCAGGTGTTACTTCCATAGATGGCAGTTACTTGATTATAAGTACAATCAAGCTATAAAATGGCGTCAACTAGTAAACAGAAAATTTTTTGGCCTAAAAACTGGCTAATTGATGAAGAAATGACACAGATACTTTGTGATTATGACAATTAAACTGATTTAGTAGATACTAGTGATAATGAGGATGTAGATTTTCTGATGATTACTATAGTGAAAGTGTAGAGCTAACGGAAGGTGTCAGCGATAATAACATAGATAGGCCTTCTGAAAGTGATAGTTCTTTTGACAGTAGTGATTCAAACAGTCAAACAAATGTAAACAAAGAAAAGTTATTGAAATACACTTTATGGGATAAATTGACACTATGCTTCATAAATAATTGTATGCTTTGTATAAATTTGATTTTTCTTGAACAAAGTATACACAGTCCAGAAAAGTAATCTTTTTCAATAATAGCTATAAGTTGATATGATAAAAACTCGCAAAGCGTGGAAGAAGGGGGAGAGATATACACTGAAGGATATCAGGGAAATAATACAAGTGGGAGGGAAGTGACAGAGGGGAGAAAGCGAGATAAATACATTCTGAAGGAAAGTGCTAGGAGAGAGGGGTGATAGTGGAGGTAGGTTGAGGGAAAACTGTAAATGGAAGGAGGTAGGAGAAAAAATGATAATTTAGCATGACATAAAAATGCTCTTTAGGACATTAAAATTGCAAATATATTATATAAGTTATATATCAGTTAAACTAAACTTGTGCATAAAGTATTTTGACATGAATTTAAATGTTAATCCTGGTGAAAAACATAGCCAGGTTAAATGGTAAGTCAAGGGGTTAACCATCACCAATTTCATACATTTATTTAGGTAATAGAGGCACCTAGTCATGATTTGCCTTACCATGCAATGGCTTTCCTGTGTAACAGCTTTAGCACTTCTGATGATGAGTGGCTGTGGAAGTTAGCTTTTCTCGCAGATTTGATAACACACACGAATTGTTTAAATCTCAAGCTACAAGGTGAAAATGGGTTCATATCTAACATGTACAGCCACATAAAGGCGTTCTGACAAAAACTGCTTTTGTTTCAATAACAAGTGACAAAGAGCTGCTTTACCCATTTTAAGAATTGTGAAAAATTATATAATGAAACAGAGATACCGTTTCCTGCAGACTTTACTGCTAAAGCCAAAGCTGATTTGAATGCACGGTTTAAAGCTTGTTTTTCAGATCTAGACATGCATGCATCAGACATAAGAATCTTTGAAAGCCCCTTTTGATTGCAGGATTGAAAGTCTCCCACCTGAACTTCAACTGGAAGTTATAGACATGCAATCTAGCAACGTATTGATGGGAAAATACAAAGAAGGGAACATAGTAGATTTTTACCACAGTCTTCCTTATGACAACTATGCCAATTTAAAAAACTTTTCTTGTAACTTTATTTCAATCTTTTGGACAACCTGTGTATGTGAAAAAAAGATAATTCAAAAATGAAATATGTGAAATGCAACTACTGATCACTTTGTTAATGAACATTTTCAGTCGATATTGATGATCAGGAACACAAATTTGAGCAATAAATAGGGGCCATTATGTCAGAAAAGAAACAACTCCATACATCTCACTAAAACTATCCATGACTTTGTTTGTGTGTTATGTTTAGATCCAATTTTATATTCATGTATCTACTAATAACTAGCATTATAGAAAGAAGACTTCTTTCTTTTTTGTACTTTTTGTTGCTCTTTCTGCCCAAGATATATTTACAAAAGTAATAACCTTATTGTGGAAAACAAAGTGAAAAAATCAAATAAAAATAGAAAGATATAATAAAAACAGAATTATTTTGCGATAATTATAATGATGATGATAATATTAATAACTAGCTGACCCGGCAAACGTTGTTTTGCCATATAAATAATTTTTAAGTAATTTCTAGTGTAGACAAAAAATAGCTTACTTATTGTAAGTGTGTAAGAATGTGGTATATGCGTGAAATAGGCATGGAGCGCTGTGAACGATGAGGGAATATAAAAATAACAAAAGGCAAACATTATTTTTAAGTTATTATAATTTATTCCTTAAAATTATATATCATTAATTAATCAATTACGACAGTAACACTAACAAACAATATCAATCTCTTAATGCCATAGCGTGAACAATATTTTTTGTTAGTCCATCTTTAGCTAACACAAACAAACTGGATGGTTTACCCACTCGAGAGCATGCCACGTATAATTGTCCGTGTGAAAAACATGGTGTTCTCAAATCTAAGCCACAAATAGACATTGTTTGACCTTGGGATTTGTTGATAGTCATTGCAAATGCCAATCTAATCGGAAACTGAATACGTTTGAATTGAATTGGCACATGACGATTGATCAGTTATCGACCGGGGATGAAAAATGATTAAATTACTAAAATGGCTATTAAAAAATAGGGGTTGGTGATAAAAGGGTAACAATTTAGGGTTGTATGTATTTTTTAATATGACATAATAAAAAAAAATAAAGATATTAAAAAAAAATTCTAAAAATTATAGAAAAATGTTAAGGGTGGACAACCCTTATCACTAAGGGTTTTGAAAAATAGATGTTGGCCGATTCTCAGACCTACTCAATATGCTCACAAAATTTCATGAGAATCGGTCAAGCCGTTTCGGAGGAGTACGGGAACGAACATTGTGACACTAGAATTTTATATATAAGATAATATAGCCATTTCAGACTTAGCGGGCGTTGTTCATAAATATGTATACTGTACAGCCAACAAATATTATTGCTTTTCCCACACAATTGGAACGAGACTTATACGTGATGTAGTTGAGAACTCTTGAACTTTGACACAAGGCTGATTTTAAAATTTTGTAAAAAATAATATGTTTGGATTAATTTTTGTAGCTTAGATTGCTTTCACTATATACAGGTCTTTCAGGAATAATATAATTTCAAAATTGATATTTTAAAAATAATATTTGCACAAAATTATTCTTAAAAATACAGAATGGAACACTGAAACTTAAAAAACAAAAATCTTATCAGTTGGCATGTGGTCTAAGCTTGTTAATGCTGGTATTTACCTTGAATTTCTTATGAATAGATGTATGGAGCAACTTATAAAAATTCAAAACATATTTTTATGTGGTCAACATTTATAATATTTTACTATATTATTGGTGTTATTTTATAAGTATTAAATATATCAATAGTGACAGCATCAGATATTAATACGTGCAAGTAGGTCTAGTAACTTTTCTAGCTTTCAAATATGTCCGTTTGGTCTAATTACTACTACTTCCTGAGGAAGATGCTATAACAGCATCGAAATATTGAAGCGTGTGTAAATATGTGTTAGTGTTTTTACTTTCATTTGTGCTCTCCCATTTGCCTAATATTCTATCATTTTATTTATTACAAAATATGTCCATTTGTTTAAAAATGAGGTGGCCCCAATGGCTAGATAATTTTATAATAAAGGAAATTGATAAAACTAAAGAAAAAGGAAAAATAAACTACTAAGAATAATTTTGATGAAGAAAGCCCACCTAGGGAAAGAGGAAAAATGTGGGAAGAATCCAATGCACAAAGGTGACATCTTCTTCCTTTCTTCTGTCTTCTATAGTAGAAGTAGTCACACACACATTTTAACATAAATAAAATAATATTTCGGCATTGTTGCCTTTATCAAACACAAAGAGGAAGAGAGTACAAATAAACACAAACAATGGATTACTCCATTTATTACTCCATTTTTACTCCATAGTAATCCATATATATATAAAAACAAAAACTTAAGCACCTCATGTACATATGTTACACTCGGACCAGTTACCATTATACTGACTCACGGGTGCAATATGTTAGCACAAATGTTGGTCTTTGCATTGACCGTCACCATCCCTTTTCCCGTCATGTCTAACACAGGGTTGTTGGGTTTTATTTATATATATTGTTTCAGTTTAGTTATTTACCTCGGGCCAGACTGATATTCTTCGTGGGCTACATTTGGCCCGTGGTCTGCCTATTAAAAACCACTGGTCTTTGGTGCCACTCTCTCAATATACTGGACTGTTGATGACAGGAAGACCGAGGCTTGAATCTTGGTCGGATGTATTAAGGGGTATTTTTCCAAAGTGGTTTTCCGCTCTGCATGCAAATGTAGGTACACTGTCTTTAAATTCAACTGTTTTCATCCTTAACACAGAAATATAATTATTTTATATTTGTCTAACCTGGACAGGTAGAGAAATGTAGTGCAAAAAAAAAAGATATGTGTCAGCAGATTTTAAAAGTCCATTTATTAAAACAAATTTTGAATAAATATAAAACTGCAATGTTCTTCACAGAATACAAGACTGAAAATAAAGTTGAAGAACCTCGTTCTCTGAGGTATAGAGATGAAGAAAATGATCAACTCCATTTAACACCAGAGTTTAAAAAATTTGTTGCCAAGCATTTGTCAAATGCTATTGAAAAGTAAGTAAACATCATTATTAATATGTTAAAAACAAGAATATCTATGACTTATACTAATGAGATGGGGAGCAAGAAAGTAAGAAAATGTGCGTGAGGGAATAAAGCCTAGCTTCCCAGGTCAGAGTCATGTATGATCAAATTTGTTAATACAGTAAAATTACTTTTTTACTGATGCTAAAGATTAGATTAGATTACTAATTCACTTATTTAGAGTATTCCAGGCACAGTTTTTGGGAAAGTCTTAATCGAGAGGGTGTGTGGACAATATTTGGGATGTGTAATGTGGTTTCATGCCAGGTAGAGTTTGCATGGACCAGATATTTACATTGCAACAAGTGATTGAGAAGTATATTACAGTAAGGAATAAAGTGTATTGTGCATTTGTTGCATGCTTAGTAAATGCAATTATGACAGTATTATGGAATTAAACCTTGTGATAGGACGCATAGAGCTTTAGGCAAATGGTTTGACTTTGAACAGTATGTTCAACAAGGTTGTGTTATGTCTCCTAGGTTGTTTGTTTTCATAGCTAAGTGTATTAAGGATGCTTTTGAAGATATTGTTAATGTAAGAGAGTGCTTCTATATGCGCATGATGCTGTATTAATGGCTGAGAATGAAAGTGACCTGCAGAATGCGTTAAATCGTTTAAATGTAGCGACAGGCCAAATGGATCTCCGTATAAATATCTCCAAAACTAAGGTGATAGTTTTTGATTAGGACAAATCAGAAAATGATTGTCAGCCTATTTTAAATATAAAAGTGTTAAAATAAATAAATGATTTTGTATATCTGGGCAGAGTGTTTTGTAAAGATGGAAGGATGGATGGTGAAATTGTCAGACAGGTGAATGCCTCTCAGAAAGTAGTTGGATGTACATGGACTATAATTGTACAGAATTAAGTAGTATCGAAAGAGGCAAAAGTGTGTTAATGTCAACATTGTTGTATGGATGTGAAAGGTGGGTTTGTCACAAGAAACACAAGAGCAAGGTGAATGTGGTTGGAATGAAATATATAAGAAATGTATGTGAAAAAACTTGTATTGACACAGTCTCAGTAATGAATGGGTGCTGAAGGAGTGTGGTTTGAAAGGTAATCCATTAGTTCATTGTGAAAGAAGTAGCTTACTTTGGTTTGTGTATGTTGAGAGAATGAGAGTGGATCGAGTGACAAAGCCACTATATGAAGGTAGAGTGTGTGGTCCGAAAAGAAGAGGTAGGTCATGTGAGATGTGGTTAGATATTGTAGACGGATGTTTGAAAAAGAGAAAAACAAAGAATTTTAAGAATAAAAGAGCATGTATGACTTGGTGTATTGATGTTGAAATGAAGGGAACATGCAAGGATAGTAAAGTGTGGATAAAGCTAGTGAGGATGAATTAAGTACTTAGTTGTTTTCACAGTTCTTTTCCTACCTGATAAGGGAACAGCATGATTAGGTATGTATGTATTGAAATTTGGTATTTTGGTGTTATTTTACCCAGAATCAATTAGAAAAAATTGATAAGGCCTGCCTAAAGTAACTATTTTTAAAACATAGGTTCTTTTTATCAAATCTGATATAAAATGTGAAAGAGTCAGTTTTTTCAAAAATGTATGTCATGTTTATAAATGTATAACAATAAAACATTAATTGAATTGTTAAATACATATATTAAAAACTGTTTTTTCCCAGTATCATTAATTAATATGAAATGGACTGGCTTAAAAATACAAGTTTTGGCTTGTTTGCTGGGAAAAGTTTCCAAAGTCTACTTTCAAACCCGATCCACTGGTCGAATTGCTTAATTCATCACTCTCACATTAGACTGGACTGTCGTTGATGGGGAGATTGGGTTCAAATCCCTATCAGGTGTTTTTCCCTTAATTATTTTCCTCTCTCCCTCCATGCAAATACATGTACATTTTCACTAAAGTTAAACCTTCCTCAAGACTAACACATAATTGTAATTAGTTAATTATACATATGACATGAATGAGTAGTAAGATGCAGTGACATTAAATAAATATATAAGTACGTTGACCTTGCGTTGTCACACAATTGCATCCATACATTACACTTTTTTTTCTTACAAATTACATGATTGGCCTTTACAATTAAAAGGAGTACATAGTTCACACTTTTACTTTGCTGCCATTGGACAAAAAGGTAATGGGTGCTGATTAAAAAAAAATCATTCGTTACCGCCCAATACCCTGACCAATGTTTCATTATATTGGAACTCATCAGGAAGGAGTGTGAAATTCGCAATGCTACTTCCTAAAAGAGGAAACCATAAATACAGAAGGAATACCAAGGAATTATGTAAAGAATGATAGGACACTTAAATAGGATCATGTAAAAGTAATAACATAATCTAAATGTCTTCTTTATTGACATATATCCTTTTTCTCTTGTTTGTATTTTGTGGTTTTCTCTTTAAGGAAATTGTGTTACGTGTTTCACACTCCCTCCTGGCGAGTTCCAATAGAATGAAACTTAGCTAAAAGAATTTGGCGGTAACATTAAAATTTCTTCACGAGGCAGCCATTACCTCTTTGTCCAATAGCAGCCATGTAAATTGTGTTCTTCCTTTAATTTTAAATTCATATTGTATTAATTCCTTTTTTATGTTTCAATCCACCTTTCTTGTACCTTCTTTCACATGATTACAATCAGAACTAAAATCAGAACTCTACCTCCCCCCTAACCTTCACTGAGTTTTTGTCTCGTGTAAACCAAAAAACTTAAGGAAAGAAGAGGATGTTTTGCCCTTCGTTGTAAACTCTTGTTATAAGTATATAATAAGTTAACTAGTTCTGGCATATATGTACAATTGTATTAAGAGTGTGTTTCAAAATTACATTTTAAACTATTTTTGCTAAAGTTATAACTTGAAACTATATAAATGCTCAAATAAAAGCCAGCAATAAATTACAAATCTTGGATGAATAATTTATTAAATATTTAAACACGGCTTTGGCACACAACTGTGTTGGTATAGTTACATGTCATTTATATCAAATTTATGTATTATTCTTAGAGCAGTAAAAGTGCTCTAAGTAACTCATGTTAATAAAGTATGTTTCACTTATAGTCATTGCTATTTTATAGAGAACTGAAAGAAGTGAAGGTGAAAACCAGGAAAGATCCAAAGACTGCTGATATAAGTGAGGGAGTTAAATTGCTTTCTTCCTCATTTAGTTTTCTTAATGGCAATGAGCATAGCATTCCTGTCAGGAGACGAGCGCCGCATGGAACCAAAAGAAAGACTCTAACCACTTATCGTTCAAACAGTTCAAGTGGAGACAGTTATTCAGACATGGAAGATTTTGCTTCTGCTGCAGTCTCCCCCGACTGGGTTATATCAAAGAAAGGCATCAATGGTTGGTCCACTCCAACTAGGGGAGAGGTGTTTTCAATCAAAGCTACAAACACAAAATTATCAAAGAAAAAGAAAAGTTGTCAGATATCCGAGAAAAATAATTTGAATAGTATTAAAGTCTCAAGTGAAGTGAACACATGTGACAATACCCCAACTTCTTTTGTTGCAAACAATGAAGCAAAAAAATTGAAGAAAAGTGAAAAACGACAAAGGCAAAAATTGCAAAAGAAACTACTTAAAAATAATCACCTAGAAAAAGTTGAAAGTATTTGAATTTTTTAAAATAAAGTCAATTTACACACACTTCAATATATCGATGCTTTTATAACAGTAGTAAGACTAGACTAAACCTGTATAATCCTACTACTAATTCCTGAGGAAGATGCTATAAAAGCATTGAAATATTGAAGTGTGTGTTAGTAAATATGTTTGAATGTTTTTACTTTTATTTGTGCTCTATTATTTTCCTACTATTTTATCATTTTATTTATTACTAATTGTTTTTGCTCAATGCACTTTATTCCATACATATTATTTTAAATAAAGTCAGTATTTGGTGGCACTAAATCATTAAAATGATTGTGAATTGAAAGGGTGTGTTTTTAAAAAAAGCTTTCATTGCCTAATGCTGGGATCACAATAAACTTAACGTTAATTTAAGATTAACTTGACATAACTGTATCTAAAGGTTCCCCTCATGTTTTTTAAATGGAAGCGATCATGATGCAGTTGTCTTAATATTCACTTGCAGTTCACTTAATTTAATATATGTCCTGGGAGGTCTTTCACGTCAAGTGAACATTACATAAAGAGTATCAAGTGATCTATCCAGCCAATCGTTATGCGAGTTATATCTACAGAACTACTTAGTAATTCATTTGTTGGTTCTATGACCAAGGTCTACTCTTTAGCTTCTGTTTTAGTAATCGAACATTGAACCAAAATAATTAAACTAAAATAGGAAAGCTAAATTTATCAAAAAAGTTTAATGATAAATATTTTTAACATTGATGTAAAACAGTAAACATTCACAGATCATCTCTTTACAAAGAGACAAATCACAGATCAAAATACACACTCTAGACTGCAGATGTTTGGCTCAAATTGTTAAATTAAGTTAAAGTTAAGTTGATCGTGATCCCTGCATTAGGCATTTACATCCTTCCAATTACCAATAATTTTATGATTGTCTTAAAATTAAAACGTTTTAATAATATATGATGTCATTAAATAAATAAATGTGTATTGGAATTGTATAAAACAAAGCTTAAATTATAATAAGCACTTTATTTTCCACATGAAATGTTTTTTTCAATAAATAATTACAAATACTGAAGTAGAGGCAAGCTATAGTTGAAGATGATCTAAAATAAAAGTCAATAAATTGACATGTATTTTGTTACTTTTGTATAGCTTTGAAAAAGGAACTTCTATGAAACAAATATGTTTACAGCTTCAGTTTCACATTAAATAGAACATGAAATGAATTATTGCCTGATGACGTGGAAATGTATAGCAAGACAGTGTAGAAACACTGCACATTAATGTAAAGTGAGTGATACTAAAGGAAGCCAACCTGAAAGATTAGTTAGGTTAGGCCTAGATAGGAACAAACACACTTATCTCATTTCTTCTTGCATTTTAAAAACTTCAAACTTCTTCACAATTACATATTGTTTTAATTTTTGGAATTATTCTTTTTTATGCAATGTTTTACACTGGAACCGGGTTCTGGGAGTAACCACTACATAATGATACTGTGCACTCTCCCCTTACAAAATAGTAAGAAACCTAAATTTTACATGTGGTTGGCCTAATGCAATAACATTAAAGATTCAGTCTCTGGAAGTTTTGTTTGTCTAGATGAACGGCGCAGGACGTGAGGTGGTGTCTCCGGAATTTCCACGGCAGACTGGATAGGAGTTGTTAGTTTCCTCAATTGATATGCATGGAAAAGTCGTTCTTTTCTTGTTTCACTACAGTAAACTAAGTATGTCACTTTACTGCATTTCTTAAGAACGACACCAGTTTTCCATCTAAACTCATTATATCCTGGCATCTTAATTTTGACTATTTCTTGTGGGAAGAACTCCAGTGGTTGTTGTTTTTGATGAATAGTTGAGTCGTGTAGTTTACTGAAACTCAGTTTTAGCATGTGCAATCTTGTTTTTGGTGTGAATCACAAAATTAGTTCAACATGAGTCTTCCCAGTGACTATTTGGAGTATTTATATATTGAAACAAGTTCACTAACAGTAGGTCAAGCTGAACGTTGGGGGCTTGGTATACCATCTTCTTCAATTTTCCTGATACAATTTGAGTTGCTTTTTCTGCAGTACCATTTAATGGGGAATGATATGGCGGTGACTTTATTACCTTGATTCCATTATTAAGGTAAAACTCAACAAACCCTTCTAAATCAAAAGATGAACCATTATCAGACACAATCACATCTAGCATGCATAATGTTGCAAAGCACTCTCTCAATTTGGCTATAGTTTCTTGCAGAGTAGTTCTTTTAACAATCCATGCTTCAATCCAAAATGAATAGCAATCAACTAGAACCAAGATCATGTGATTTTTATAGTTAACGTAATCTATATGCACCCTTTCAAATATCTTATTTGTGATAGGCCATGGTGTTAACTACTTGTACTGTCCTAGGTTTTCAGTAAACTGACACATTTCACAGCCTTTTACGGTATCTTCAATGTCAGCATCTATGCTAGGCCACCAGCATATTTATCTAGTTAACAATTTCATTTTCACATTGCCGGGATGATTATCATGCAATTCTTTAAAAACATCATGTCTTAAACTCTTAGGAATAGTTACATGAGATCCCCATATAATCACACCTTCAACTGTGGAAATTTCTTCTTGTCTCCTAAAATAAGGCACAAGTACAGGACCCACTTTACTTGGCCATCCCCTATTTGACATCTCTCATACATAACGTGACCAGACGTCCCGCTGTCCCCAAGATTTTCCATGGGACGCACAATTGTCCCGCTTTGGAGGGTAGTCCATTTTGTGAACTACATAAATTAATA
>CABEEJ010007569.1:0-29697 GCA_901482245.1 Timema douglasi | reverse complement strand
CACAACTCTATGTCTGTATAAACTAGTTATATTTGTCAGTCCACAGCACAGGACAATAGTTCCAGCACTCAGTAACACAACTCTATTTCTGTATAAACTAGTTATATTTGTCAGTCCACAGCACAGGACAATAGTTCCAGCACTCAGTAACACAACTCTATATTCCCCGTAATATGTCCTTATGAATCATTTATGTTAAACCGTTTTCAATAAATCCAACTAGTTATAGTTTGTTAGACTGCAAGTGGAACTGTTTTCAGAACAGTATGGCCTTGATGGCCATATAAAATGTTGACGAGCAACGTGACCTGTTAATATATTATTTTGAAGCGTAAGCATAGGTGTCAACCTTTGCTACGGCCTTTGCTACGGCCTTTGCTACGGCCTCTTCTACGGCCTCATGGTAAAGGCTGTATACGGAAACCACCACTAAGAAAGTTCACCCTCATCCTTCGGAGATTGTCGCTATAAAAATAACATGAGGACTGCCGTCCTTGCATCTTATGCAATATTCTATAATTATGTAAATAATAATCAAAAACACATACTTTAATACATAATATTATTACTGAACCAATATTATTAAATAAGTATCTGAATAATATTGTATTTCTGTACATTGCACTTAAAATAAAGTTACATTAGTGTTAAACTGTTACTAAAGCAAAGCTTATTATTAGAAGAAAAAAATCCCGTCGGGTTGTAAGGCAATATTTTATATTTTACTGTTTTTCATAATTATTGCTGTTTACTTCTACATTATTACTGTATTATTTTATTTTATCTCAATATCTCATTCAATTATACTATTTTGAACAATTGTTTTGCGATTTTGTTGAAACGAACAAATTAAGATTAAATTTATTCATGTAAATTAGCGGGAAAACACATGAAAAAGATATTCAAAATGGTCTTGTACTTTATTAGCATATCTAGTGAAAAATAAAAAATATAAAATGGGCTCAGCCGGGATTTGAACCCGGGACCTCCTGCACCCAAAGCAGGAATCATACCCCTAGACCACTGAGCCGTTATGAATGAAAGATGATTATGTACTATTAAAATTTATATAAAATTAATATAAATGAGATTGATATAATTTTATGTGGTAAACATTTAAAGATAAATGGAATGGTGTGTGTCAGTAAATTTTATGTTTGAATATTAATACAAAAATCTTTTCCGTGTTTTTCTTGCTATCTGAAATATATGATTATATTTACATGTTTCGTTTGAACCAGGTAGTTTTACAAGTTATCACGTGTATTTCATACATCAAATAGGTTGACAATAGTTTCTGGGCTACAGTGGTGTAAACAGGCTTTAAAAGGGAGGACTGAAACATCGGATAAAATTGTTTTAACTTTAGGTACTATCTATTTAATAGTTACTCTAAAAGATGGTTGTTCCTCTGATAGAATACATTAATCACTTATTTTGATTCACACTTCACGACCAAATAATTAATAAATGACGATTTTAACTCGATTATTAATACTCGCCTCGCCCTTCCTTCACCTCTGACAATACATCTTGTGAATGTGGGGAATGCCAGGCCTCCACCGTGGTTCGGATTCCACGTTAAACTGTAGGTCCTCCATTTCATCTCACAGTCACCCTACCATTACACATTAGCGTAAGTGCGTATAACTCGAACGGGTAGTAAGACGCGGTGCTAATAATAATAATAATAATAATAATAATAATAATACTCACCTCGTTGTTTTAGTTGACTAACACTCTAGTATCGTGTTGAGTTGGACTGCTGATGACGGAGAGGTCGAGGTACGAATCTCGGTCGGGTTATCTGGGGATGATTTTCCCACATGGTTCTCCACTCATCCTCCACGCAAATACGGGTCATTTACTCTATATTAAACCTTCCAAATTTTTAACCGATTAGTGTAATTAGTACAAAAGCATATAAACCGAACGGGTAGTACGACTGGTGCTAAATAAAAAAAAACAGATTAATATAAAACTACATTAAAATGAAACTTTTTAATAATAATTTGAGCATACACACACACAAGCTATGTTTACTAGGCCTAAGCCAAAACTAAAATAACCTGGCTATAATTTTAAGAAACACCACTAACTATATAACGTCCAATCGGAAAAACACCCCACACTCCCTTATGTTGATACGTACTAGCATTCATACAAACATTAGCCGTATTATTTAGCTCACTTGCAATAAGATTTCACATCTTACGTCATCTATCCCTATCTTGAGCTAGCTCTATTCCAGTCCACCTCACTACACCCTATCTCTCTATTGAGCTAGTTCTATCCAGTCCACCTCTCTACACCCTATCTCTCTATTGAGCTAGCTCTCCCCAGTCCACCTCATTACACTCTATCTCTTTCAGGTTCATTCTAATGTTATCCTCCCATATACATCTAGATCCCAATGGTCTCTTCCTATTAATTTTGCCATTCAATACATTGGACCCAGTTCTAGTTTATTCCCTTTGCTCTGCATGTCCTGCCCACCGTAACCCTCGAAATTTTATAACCCTAACAATGATTACAGTATATATATATTATCTAACTTCCTCCCTTCTCCATTATCTCAATCAATTTTTCCCCGCAGAACTCTTTGTAAAATCTTAGAGGGCCTGGTATTAGTGACCTTGGGTTAGTGTTGATTTAAATATGTGAAAGCTTGATTATTTGACTTATATTCTATCTGCTTTTTATGAATTTGTAAATGTACATGGAGTTACGCTGTGGAAAAATCGTGTTGACGTCATTGCCTATAAGTGCTTTCCAATTACCTTTGAGATTCTATTTTTGACTCGCATTACAGTGGAATAAAAAATGTTTGGTACAAAATCAAGGGAATAACAAGCATTGGAGCCGGAGACGGGAGGTAGCATTGCTACCCCCCCCCCCATCCCCAATCCCATTTTCTTACAATTAACAATTTACCAATGATTCTCGCGACCAGTAACATTGAACAAGATCGATTGGACTCATCCTTTATTAAAACTTGAATTACTGATTTTTCATGGAACACACCACAGTACCTATCAAAATATATTAAATGTTTGGTTGAAGTTAAATAAAAAATAAAGTAACGCAGTGAAAAAGTAAAAGTAAAAACATTCTTGGTTCCATCCTTAGGTTTTGTGAACGAACTATTTTGTGATCAGTTTACACCAATAAGTTTAAATCCATTACATTAGTTCTCCACGTGACCTTGCACTTTCTGAGCCGACTGATTATATCAGTACACGAGAATGTCTATGAGCGGTAGAGAAATACTTTTGCCGGGAAAGGTATTTTCGTGTACCTTCCAGGGCAAATGAAAGCAAATCCAAACCGTTACTGCTCCACTCACACAACCGGGCCATCAGCTCCGCTCCCGCACGACCGGCTGTTAACAAGAACCAGTGGTCAACCTTCAGCCTCTTCTGGTTTCGTTTTCCGCTTACGGATAATTAAGGGCTCAAAATCCGTGCAGGGCCTACTAAGGTATTTTGTTTTTACTGGATGGTTTCCTGCTCTCCCTTAAAAATAATGTGGACACACTTGGTCTTAATTTCTCCATCCTCATCGCTACCCCGTTAGTGTACTTTAATGCGGGATGGGTAGCAAGACGTGGTGTGAAAATGACATAATATCGAGAGAAACAGACAGTGAAATCTCAACTTGGGCAAAATAGAACGTCTGTCTGGTAGTAATAGTTATATTTATACGGCTGCTCGCTGATGGACATAACAATATCATCTGAAATTGGAACTGTCCCAATTAGACTGGATACATACTTGGTGTAGATGACTAAAATAACATTATTTTACGAGATATGCTCGATATTCTCATGCGCGGCTATTGCGATATTTCATGACAATCATAACCACATTACCAGATTATTTATAACAGAATAATTAAAATATTAATGTAGTCGTGACATTAATATCCGGTTACTATTGCTAAAAGTCACCCGCTTGTTTCTGAGAAACTCCATTTCTAATCTCAGAAGAACTGTTTGAAGTCGTTTGTATTGTAAGAAATAGCTTTAAAGAAAGTAGTAGGCCTATTTTAACATCGACCTGTTTGTTTAATATAAACTCCTTTCTTACTCCCTGCAGAGCGGTCGATTGTTGCTCCAATTGTCAGAATTATCCTCGATAGAATTACCAGCAGAGGCCTGTTGATTTCAGGGAAATCCCACAAATACTTCCAAGCGAGCTGCTGGTAGTGGCCGGAATAATGAAACTGGATCGCCGGGATGGGATGTCCCTCTACAACCCATCCAGAACACAAATAAGACACCCATTTCAAATATTCGTCCACTCAGAGTTTGAGAAAGCAACTCTTGTTAACGACATTTCACTCATCTCTGTAAGCTGAGGTCATTTAACTACGTTTAACACTTTTTACATCAAATCATATGTGTATGTATTAACGTTATAGCAGTATTTGTGTGCATATTCTTTAAGTTTGTATCTGATTAAAGGAGTGTGATATAATTTAGAACAAGCTTAGAGGTTAACTACACCATCATGACATAGGTTAGTTAATTCAGGAGTGGCAAACACAATTGATGATCAAGAATTATTATTAGAATGCTGCATTCAGAAAAATGTAATATTGTTACGCTCTAAAGTTAAAAGAAATTCAATTTTAATATTTTCACTATCGCGAAAATAAAATTAAGATCAAATATGATATGAAGACAACCTCTATTTATTTTACCAAACATGTGAAACCTTTAATTTGGAGCAATGGTTTATGACTAGGCTTTGAGTTAATTTAAAAATCTATGACAAATGCGAGTATGTCAGACATTTTCTTTCAGTTGTTTGTTCCTTTTCATAAGAGAACAAACCGGTTAAATGCCTCCAAACCTTACACATATTTGGCGCGAAAATACAACTATTTTTGGAAATGTATGTCGAACCATTAAAGACTTAAATCTCGAAACACCAACTCTACTGTCTAGATTACCCCGAATAATGGAGAATTTCTATATTTTGTGATCCCAAATGGTATATTTCTACATTTAAAAAAAGAAGAATCATGGTTGGTTCATCAGAAAGCAGGACCAAATCTTGGATTGAGAAGCAAGCTTAATATGTTTGGTTTGGTCTAACTTGTTTCTGGTTTTCTATTACCACGTTAGTGATTCCAGCTATGTATTACTCTTTCCAGTTCAGACATCCCTTCAAACTGGTAGAACATGTTAAGTTGGTGACCTTGCCCAAGATGCAATATCTGTCTGTTGACTTGTATCCCAAAGATCCCTGCACGGTGGTGGGTTGGGGATCCATGTCACCTAAACGAAGAGAAGACGCCATTAATTACAATCTCAAACCTTACGACATCACGGGCAAAAAATTCTTGCTGGAAGTAAGACTATTGCGTCTCTGCGAGTCTTTCTTCTCATACATACCTTGATAATTACTAACATTCTTTTTGTGTATATTTTATTTTCACAAAGGTTATATAATGGTTTAATTTATGGTGAAAGAATAAGTTAGGTAATTTTATAAAATATATCTGCACCAGAGTGTAATGGGAGTGGGTAAAATCACAGTGATAAATCAGCTGTGCAAACATTAATAGGGCAACATTCCAAGCTTTGAACCTCAACCTTCTACACTTAAAGTCAGGTATATTGTGGGATTGACGTCTTAGACCATTTAACTACCAATGTGAATAATTACTAACACTTATTAGACCTTTAGAACATGAATGAACATGTTACAATTTATTTAATAGTAAATAACTGCGTATCTGTTGACTATCGTCGCTGGAGAAGTTTGTTATTTGTTCTATATTGATACAAGAATTAATTTTGAAGTAGCCTACCTATCTCAAGACACGGTGAAAATAGAAATATTGGCATCAAATTGAGACGTCATCTTGTTTCTAAGGACTATCAAGTCCAGACTTAGGGGTCAAACAATCTCCCAGCACAGGAATAAAAAGCCGTTCAGATTGAATAAGGCATAAGGCACTCATGAGTTTAAGGTTGTACCTGGTTCTCGGTAAATTCACAGGTCCGGAGGTTTCCTCAAATCAAGAGGCCTAACGTCTTGCAGAAAGTAAGCCTGCCTCTCATCGAAACAGAGAGATGTCGAGAGTTATATGACAGGCTTTCCGTCGTGCCTTACAAGAACCTCTGCACTTACAGCTCCAATGGACTAGATGCTTGTGACGTAAGTTCAACAATTAGCTAAACTGCAATCATTGTCATAGCTTGGTATCGAACCGATGGGAACTGTACAAATATGTTCTCATCTGGTCTGGTTTTTATGGTGAAGAGAAGGTCGGGGTTTGAGTCCCGGGTGGCTGTAATGAGTGGAGTTTCTCCTAAAGGGTTTCTCACCATCCACCATCCCTCTACGTTGGTGTTAGTATATTTCCTCTAAATTCCACCTTACTTGACTACCCCCAGCTTCAGGCCTAGACGAACCAGACTGACCATAAACCTTCTCCCCAAGTTCCGGTAGCACGTCACCTGGGCATACATTGACGAGTTCAATCTGCTGGTGTTTTAACTGCACGACCAACAACTACCAGACTAGACAAGCGAGAGTAGATACTGCAACAATGTGCTATGAATGTTTTAAGTTCTACATATATCACATAATTATTTTCAATTATATCAAATTTCATTATTTAAATTATAACTGAATTATATTTTCCTAACATTTCTTAAAAAGAATTCAAACAACACCGTATTTAAAGCACGTACTTATCTTCAGGAACTGTCGCTGTTTATATTTTCACAAATTAAAAGTAGTTGGGAAGGGGGGTCTGATAGCTGAACCCCATGCCCCCTTCTCTATCTCCTCGCTCACTCTTTCTTCTTTCTTTGCTGTTTCATTCGTGAAGTGCTCTCAGAGATAGAGTTCGAATAGTTTTCAGTTGAAAAGTTTTGTTGTTTTCTACTCTCAAAATACTCACTAATACTTCCTATTTCCCTTGTCAATATTTCGTTATAGACGTTCACAGTTTTATTGTCTGACTAGTGAACACAACAACAAATTATTTTTAAAGATTTATTTTTATATCACAATGGTGGCGACAATCAAACTACTCGTATTTTCTGTTGTTTTTCTTAAACCATAATGAGATGATATTAGTTGTTTTTTGGGTCAAATTTTGGGTGGTGTGTGTGGAACCTTCAACACTCCCCTAGCTACGGCCTTGGCAACATATCACACACACAATCTCAATATTCATCCAAAGTTTGAGGAAAGTCACCATGCATAATACAAAGAACAAGTAGAAGTATAAGCTCACCATCCAAAATGTGTTATAAAATAAAATAGGCACCATTTACCAAACACAGAGCCTAAAGGCTGAGTATTACTATCATAGCGATCGCCCATCTTCAACGACCATAACACAAATAAAATCCTTCCTCGTCACTTACACAGACTGCCAAGCTTTCACTCTCCCTTTTAAAATTTAGCAACATCATTTGATTATAGTTATTTGTTTTCTATGAATCTCACGACTATTTTTAGCTATATATATAATACATACAATGATATATATCCAAGGAGATATATATATATAATACTTACAATGATATATGTCCAAGGAGATATATATATAATGCTTACAATGATATATACATAATCAAGGATACATATATAATGTCTAGTCCAGGTTGATCTCTAGTAAAATATGGTGTTTACAATGCTCTGGATCATCTGGTCCGAGCTAGAGCGGAGTCACTGAGATATGCGTACCTCTAAGAGTACAATAGTATAGCTTAAGGGGCATAGAGAATTTAAATATACAACTTACATTATATTAATGATAAACAATTAATAATGAGGACACATAGAGGTTAATCATGATCGAGATCGAGACGTTTGATCGAGATCGAGATTCATCGAGATAGTGTGTTATTGTGCGCGATACGTTGATTCAGAGCTCTAGGACGGGCTTACAAGCGACGTCTAACCGGGCAACTCGGCAGAGGATTTGGCCAAATCCAATCAGACGGTAAATCTGGTGAACTTCTACATCAGATATCAGTGGTCATCGGCTGTAGATACGGTGAGCATTCTACAAAGTGGACTTAATCTTGACTAACTATACCTTTGAGACAAAGAGACAAACAAATTCTACATATTTAACAAAAATTACGTAAATTGTTGTTGGCCCATTTAAGGGCCAACAACTAAAACAATGGACAAGCTAACTGAGCAAGCACGAGGACAGCTAAAAAAAAGACAACAATCACAGGACTGGGCAAGGAACCTTGACGAAGAAGAGGACGTGGACATAGATACCACCGACAACGACACTGAGAATGCGGAATTTACTGAAGCAACGATCCTAAAGAGGAAGCTACTTTTTAAGCCAAAAGATGACGTACCTGAAAAATCCATAAAAGTGACCAATAAATTTGAGACGCTCTCAAACAATGACCAAGCTATGGAAATCTAAGACTCACCACATACAATTACCACAGAAACAGTGAAATCCAAACAAAAAATTCCACCAATTGTACTTAGAGGGACGGCGAACTACTCCAAAATAGCCAAAAAGATGAAGGAAAATATGACTGGGACTTACAAAATACTATACATCCAAGACGGGCTCAAACTACATGTAGCATCCCTGGAGGACTTCAAAACCCTCCAAACATACCTGAAACAGACAGGACAGGAATATCACACCTTCACTCTTCCAAGGGATAAACCCTTGAAAATAGTTGTAAAAGGGCTTCCACCCAACGTGTCTACGGACGAAGTCAAAGACGAACTACAGGAGATGGGCTACACAGCGACAGATGTAAGACAGTTCAAATCAAGGGCACAAACAGAAACTGACTCGCAAGACACGATCAAACTCTTGCCAATATTTATATGTACACTCACAAGGACTGATAACAACTTCAAAATTTTCCAGGAAAATTACATCAATCATACTAGAGTAAAAATATAGCATTACGTTCAATCCCAAAATTACATACTTCAATGTCACAGATGCTAGAGATTTGGCCACTCTAAGAACAATTGTGCCAATAATCCAAGGTGCGTTAAATGCCTGGACCCCCACTTGACCACAGACTGCCCGAATAAAGACACCACAACCCCGGCCAAATGCAAAAATTGCCGAGGAAACCACACTGCCAACTACTCGAAATTCCCGGAGTACCAGAAAGTAATGGGAAAAAAAATTGAACAGAGACAGAAAATAGATAACAAACCAGCCACCACACCATCAAAAAATGACTTCCCCTTACTAGCATCCAAGACTACGTCAACCACACACAACATCAATCCTGCACGCTCATATAGAGATATCTTGGTGAACAAACGGGATGGCCTGCAAAAACCTAAAGAAAAAGAACCGGAACTAAATATCTTCATTTGACCTTAAAGAAATAATTTTGATACTCAAAGAACTAAACATATGCGGATTTCTAAAACACCTCAAAACGTACTTAACATCAACCAGGCACCGGACAAATTGACAAAGCTCATGATCATCATTGAAGCAGCGACTGACTTCTACTTCAGCACAATGACGAATAAACCACAAATTATAGAAGAAAACACTCTCAGAATACTTATTTGGAACGCGAACGGAATCCTCCAACAAAACCAGGAATTCGAAGTTCTACTTCGAACATATGGAATAGACCTGGCACTTGTATGCGAGACCCACCTAAAACCGGACAAACGACTTACCATAACAGGATATAATATATACCGGACATACAGGTTATACCCGAGAGGGGGGGTACAGCAGTTTTCATAAAGAGCTACCTACCACACTATAGAAACAACATCGAAGACTCAGAAAACCTGGAGGCCACATCGGTAACTGTCAATACCAAAACCGGACACATAAACTTCGTAGCCACCTACAACCCTCCAACCAAGATGCTACTCAAAACCGACCTGGATATCGTTACTGCAGATAAATACTTCCTAATAGGGGGGGATCTTAACAGCAAAAATACACTATGGAACAGCAGGCTGACCAATAGAAATGGGAGAATACTAGAAGAGCACGCAACAGAGGCAGATTACAACATAATAGCCCCAGAATCACCGACTTATTATCCGGGCAATCACCTTTATAGGCCAGACGTCCTGGACATAATACTGACTAACTTAAAAATAACATCGGAAACCTTAACGATATCACAAGAGCTCGATTATGACCACAACCCGGTTCTCTGCGAATGGGAAGTCGACACGGAACATCAAACCAACTGGCACAGACCAAGTATAAAGAAAACTGACTGGAATAAGTTCAAAGCTGACCTTCAGGAAACCATACCAGGAAACCTAGAAATAGTAACAGAAGAGGACATTGACGCCACCATTGAAATTCTCACAATTACAATCCAAGAAGCTTACAAACAAAACACAATGACCTCCCGAAAACAACGGAACATAAGGATTGACCAGCCCGAACTCAACTTCCTGATAGCGCAAAAAAGAGAAGCACGTGGGGACTGGCAGAGGCTACGAACACCACAAGAAAAAAATAGATACAACAGACTAGAAGCGCAGGTAAGAAGGACTATCAACAAAATAAGAAGAACCAGATGGAACAACTTTGTCACAGACACTACAACCAACTTACAAAAACCATGGTCTTTGACAAAAAATTTAAAAGGAACTGCGAGAAAAGCGGGCACTCCAGCCATACATGGGCAGCAAGGGATGGCCTACACTAACATCGACAAGGCTAACGCGATAGCGGCAACACTAGAACAACAATTCAAACCCAACCCAGTGTAGGAAGAGGACTTAAACAGGGACATTATCAGGGGGGTAAACGCCTACATTGACAGACAAATAGCCAACATGCCAGCCCCTATCACAGTAGAGGAACTTCAGCAAGCTATCAAAGATCTTCGATCAAATAAGGCTCCGGGTATAGACGGTATTAAGAATGAAGAGTTAAAAAACTTACCTCATTAAATTACATTACTTCCCAAAATTTTGGAAAAGGGCCAAAGTCATAAGTATCCCCAAAACAGGCAAAAACGGTATATTTCCACTGAACAGACGACCACTCAGCCTGCGCAATACAACCGGTAAACTTTATGAATCCTTAATACTAAATAGACTAAAGCAACACACAGAGATGAACGAAACAATCCCCGATCTACAGTTTGGCTTCAAGAAACATCATTCCACAATCCATCCTGTACTCAACTTCATAGAGGACGCCACGGATAGCTTCAACAAACGAGAATACTGCTCGCCATATTCCTAGACGTCGAGAAGGCCTTTGATAGAGTGTGGCACTACGGACTATTGTACAAAATGATAAAATACGACTTCCCACCAAGATACATAATACTCATAAAAATCTACTTAGAGGACAGGGAATTTCAGGTCGCTATTGGGGGCTCGCTCTCAGAAAGGGTGCAGGTGAAATCAGGGGTACCGCAAGGGTCGGTCTTGTCTCCCTACCTATTCCATATTTATGTTTCAGATATACCAACACACCCTAAAATGACAGTGAGATTATTCGCGGACGATACACTAATTTACACAAGAGACCGAAATATATATTACGCGACACTAGAACTACAACGATACCTAATAACACTAGAGACCTGGATCACAAAATGGCGAGTGAAAGTCAACACTGCGAAGTCCGCGGCTATGATAGTGGCAAAGAGGAGACAATTACCACCAAAGAACTTCACTATTTTTCAAGAGGATATACCATAACAAACCGAAGCCAAATATCTTGGAATAACAATCTATAGGAAACTCACCTGGGCGAAACATATCGACAAAACAAAGAAAACTGCGACTGCACTTTTCATACAGCTTTACCCTCTCCTCAAAGGGCGTCAACTGAATCAGCAATCAAAGATAACCATTTACAAAAGTATAATCCAGCCCATCATCCTCTACGGCTGCGTAGGATGGGGCTACGCGGCCAAAACCCACATCAAGAAGTTACAAACGGTGCAGAACAAGATACTAAGACTCATAACCGGAACAGACATAAGGACCAGAATAGACCACCTCCATGAAATAACCAAGAGCAAAACACTCGAAGAGATATTCAAAGAAAGAAGGGAAAAATTATACACACAAAGTGTAGCACACAAGAATCCATTAATACGTGCACTTGGAAACTACAATCCACACGACGAAAGACCCTACAAACGCCCAAGGCTCGAATAGAGGAAGTAAAGAGGAAGAAGCAATATCACTCACACCTTCACATTCAAATCCATCCCTCATCAAGTGTATATTTTTACTAATAAAACATGTAATTCCTTTTCAGATAATCATCACAATTTCACAATCAATCAATTCCATCCTTCATTAGATATAGAAAATTCACCAATTCACTGTATCACCCTCATTCCATGAGGATAAGGGTTAGCGTATGCTGCCTGTAACTCGCAAAGAAATACAGCCCTGTCGCAGGCGGCCTTGCTTGACGCTTCTGTCAAGGTGGATATCCTGAGTCGGGCTACAAAACAATTCAAACCGTGTACTTTGTACAAACAATTTATTGGTACCAAGTAATATGTATTTAAAGCTCATGCAACGAGGATAAGGGTCTATGAAAACAACCTGTAACTCGCATATCAAATCAGCCAAAACTTCCCCATCTTGTCAATGTAATTGTTGGCAAGTGGGGTGGTGTCGGCAACAGGGGAAACCCGTATAATGAGAACAGATTTAGGGTTAGCCAAAATACACCCGGATGTAAGGATTTGCGATATGAAAATGCCATTCTTTTTTTTCTCTTCTAGTATGTAGATTACAGAATATGTACAACTAGTAGTATGCACCAACAACTTTGTGGGTACCAAGATGAAGATAAATAATTATATCTGGAAGTTCTTGAACAAAAGAGGTTGAGTACCACTGAGCTAAGAGAATGTGTTACTTTCATTGATCTGCCTCAGTCTCATTTAGGGCTCCGACAAAATATATCAAAGTGTAAGAAGTATGGATGATACTGATACTAGTAATAACAATCAATATACAACCAGTTCCTGTGATTAATGGAGAGTTGGCTGACGTTCAAATCTCATCTATAAATGGTCCTAAATGTAAAGGTCATTTTTCTGGTCTGCCCTGATGAAAATATTTGGGTTAGAATCCCAGCTGAGTCTAATAAGGGTGCTTTTTTCCTAAAAGGTTCTCCCCTCTTACCCCCACTCATTTGAGGGTACATTTCCTAAACTCTATCTTCCTCATCACTACCCTATTAGCATGATTAATATACTTATATATTATATTAGATTGATTATATTATATAATCGTGATTAAAATATTTGAATATTAGCGTAGTTAATAAAACAAATCCTATATGCATTGAGAGAGAGAGAACTAAATATATATAGTCTACGTTTAAACGGAATGGATACCAAGAAGAAATATGTAAAAATACGCATATATATTTAATTAACATATTTTATGGCTAAGTCCTTAATGAGATATGCCCTAAAACGTTGATAACATTAAGCGCTTACAGTCAGATTTTTATGGGAATGGCCTTTTAAAAAATATACACAACTTTTTTTGTTTGCGGCCAATTTTTTACCACCTTTCAATATTTTTCCACGTTGTGAGCATATGTAATAATGACGCCAATGTGTAAGGAATTAAAAAGGTTCAACTTAAAGGAAGCGTATCCAATTTTTGTAGTGATATAATGAGAAATCATTCTTTAAAACAGCCTCAATATCCTCGACCGGGATTAGAACTCCCAGTCCAGTTTATTGTAAGAGTGACTAGTAGAGTGGGTGAAGCTTCTTTGCCTGTAAATGAGGCTCTTCCTACAACCATATCCCTCCATGGGGGTGTGTTCCAGGGGGACTCCGGAGGACCTCTGCTGTGTGATGGCGTGCAGGTGGGCATCGTGTCGTGGGGGCTAGGGTGTGCGAGGCCCAACACCCCGGGGGTGTACAGCAGGGTAGACTCCTACTTGTCCTGGATACGTGGCGTCATGGACGGTAATATCAAGTCCGCAGCGTCTCTTGGCGTCAACACCTTCTGGTTGGGCGTCTCTTCTCTCCTCGTGGCGTCTTTCTTAGTGGTGTGACCAGTTGTCGGGGTTGAAGTGTTTGAATGGTGGCCATGTACTGTACCTTTATTAAAGTTTGTTGGACAGTAAAACTCTCATATGGATCAAAAGTGTTAGAACCAGTCTTATGTAACCAAATACAATTAATTCAAATTATCACTCACACGATTTCGTTTTATTTAAATACTTGTACAAACGTAGAAATAATAAATTAGTGAACCCTTTTTGGTGGTTGAACGGTATAAGATGTATCTTTCCCAATATACTGGACTAATATTGACAGAGAGATCAGTATTTCCCCCAAAATAGTTGTCTACTCTATCTCTACATAATTACGGGCGCATCTGATCTTAATTTAACCTTACTCAACTCTAACATACTAACGTAATTAATTCATTTACATATAACCTGAATGGTTGATGAGACGTAATGCTAAAAATATTAAATATTGTGTTCGTTTTGGCATGCTAAGTCAAAGATATTGGGTTCTGTTCCCGTGTACAGGTGTAATTTTCAAATTATTTTTAAATGAGTGATTAAAATCTAGCTATTCTACCACAGAATAACTTTTTAAAATTATAATTAATGTAATATTAATACCCAACATAAAAAATAAAATCAAGACTTTGTTGTTTTATTTTCTCTGTTACATAAAAAAATAGTATTACACAGGTACTTTAGTACATTTTTATATAAGAAAAGGACGCCAAGTGTTAAGAAAGCATTCTTGCCAAAAATAATTGTAAGACAGCTTGTGTTAGGCCTAATATTTACATGTAGAATTGGTTCATTTACTTGTAATTTGTTTACTATAGATACTTGTTTAAATTAAAAATATTGTGTATCCATGTTTAAAACTACTAAAAAAATTAATATTTTTTTTTCTATAGTTTACATTACCTGTAAACATTACTTAGGTATTTAATTTTCTTTAACATAATATATTATACTTGTCATGGTTTCATCATATAAATTAGTTTGTATTAGTGAAGCATTTCACGTATAAGATTAAAATAAAACTGCCGCCGCAGCTTTATCTAATATATAATTTTTAATAAGTGTGGAATTGTTTTTTGTGGGTGGTTTGCTGAGCTAGTTATTAAATTTTTCTTTGAAACATGAATAACTTTGGCTTACATAATCTTTCTGATATCACTTCCATTATATTTGTAAAATATCCCACATGTGATATCAGCAACATACTGTCCGTCGAAGGTATTTTTTACACATGTATGTTTTTATTGTATTTATTTGGCAGAGGCTCCAATGAAGAACATAAATTGAGTTAGTGTTGTTGAGACGGTAGATATTGCGAATGTACTATATTCCTTATACTTTTTAGGAAGCTAAACTTAGTTACGTAGTTATTTTAATGATTTCGCTACATTTTTCAGCCTTTGGGTCATGAAATGAATTTTTATATTTAATAAAAAAAATAACTATGAGAAACTTTTACTACAATTTGCCATTTTTTGTCTCAAAACATTTTCATGAATCTAATAAATTCTCCCACTCATATGTTCTGTTTTTACTCCAAACCTCCCGTCACAGAAGCCAAAGGCATCAGTAGTGAAACTTATTCGCTCACGTTCTTACTTTGTTTTTTTGAGAGTGGGGAGAGGGGGGAAGCAAAGGAAAGAAGAAAGGTCTCTTGATTTTGACAAATAGCTTGAAGGAACTAAAATCATAAATATTTTTCCCCATCCAGACCATCTAAATAATAAAACAGTTTGGAGTTCTTTCTTTTAAAATAAGAGTAATTTGAATGTCTTGTTACTGTAGACTGTTATTGAGGTGTAGATTATACGATGGAATTTGTTTAGTACCAAAGTGGTTTCATTACTCCATCTCGTCTCAGGTGACTGCACAACATTATATTACCACAAATAAATATATAAACAACAGGAATATATATATAATTAAATAGATTACAATACACGCGTTTTTTTCAACGGAAATATATATATACTGTAAAAGTTATAATAACAGTAAGTCTTAGAATCTAGCTGTTAATCTTAATATTACCAATATCAGATGCTAAAAGTCCGAAATAAATCCTAGCATTTACCGACATGTCTTGTTAAAAGTAAACATAAGTATTATTTTAATTAATTAAATGTGTTATTTTAGTCAACCGTTCTTATTTTATCGACCATCATTTTAATTCCAATAAGTTAGGTTAGGTTATTTTTCCTGAACCACAGCAAGACACGAACACAAAGTGAGGTTCAGGAAAATGTTAGAGCCTGCATGATGGAGTTGGTAAGGATAGGGATTCCCTCATTCTAGCTCTGGCCAGCTTCCGACGGTAAACCAAGCCAAGACTAGCCTAACCTAGTCTAGCTTGACCTAACCTAACCTAGCCCAACCTGACCTATACTAGCCTGACCTAACCTAGCATAAGATAGCCTTGGAATAAATAGGCTTGGTGGTCAAACTAAAATAATAGTTATTATTAGTTTCACCAAGACATATCGGTAAATGCTAGTATTTACTGATGATAACTGGAAAAAGCTCAAAATGTACTATTTTATAAGATATTTTGGACTTTTAGCACCCAATGTTGGTCATGTTAATATTTTCTGGTAAATTATAGTCTTTGAACATACCTAATATATGTGTGTTTTATGACCGGTCTAATTTGATTAAAAATGGGACCTATCCCGAACTCAATATATTATTCTAGTACAATGGCTTACTACCTGTTCAGGTTATACGCATTGTAAGTTGCTAATTATTCTAATGAGGGATAGTGAAGAACTATGATTGGAAAACCGCCCTCAGTGCACCTGACAGGGATTTGAGCCCCTATATCGGCAGTCTATAGTCTATTGCGAGAGTGACGCCTTAGACTTTGTGGCCACCGAAGCAGGTATCCGCAAACTGTCGCAATAGAAAAGTTATTTCTCTTTTTGACAATTGTATAAAAATCTTCTTGCTATTTTTGGACATACAATTTATAAATAAAATAAAAACATTCTTATTTTCAAAGTTTTGACATTATTTTATTTACCTATTTCAAGAAAAACTAAAACAAATTAAATATACCATTTTTTTTAAATATTTAATTCATGACTATGAAAATATTTCTTTAATCAAATGATTTTTTAACATTGTGTTTTAACAGTTAATTTGGTAGAGAAAAAATGGTACTGTCAAAGTGTTGAGACAAAATTGTTTAATTTTGGGGCCTCCCATTACCCAGTTCTCAATAATAACAGCAGTTACATGTGGAACAACTCACTTTCAAATTGTTTGTTGTGAAGGGGTGGTGGTCCAAACACAATAGTTCAGGTGTCAGAACCCACCCCGACCCCCAACCCCTAGTCGATGGTGCTTGAAAATTGTTTATATCGAGACAATTTGCAAGCATTCACTTGAACCAATTACAATTGTGTTCTAAGTTCGCTTTGTAAGCTCATTTGTGAAGTTTGCTTATGGGAAGGGTGGGCCCGCTACCTGAAACTAGCTTGTTTTTAAATAAAATAACTCAATGTTAGTTGATTAATGACTATTTTTTTAATGTAAATTTAAAAAAATTATACTTTGAATTTTCGGTTCAGTAAAAAGTTTTTTCTTTTGTGTAACTTAATATAAATTTTGTTTTTCTGAGGAATATCTAAGGATGACTATCTGATAAAAAAAAATTTTAATCTTATTACACACTATAGAAAACTATGTGTAAACGTGTTTATGATTTTGTAGTACCGTTCCATGCTCTTTTTTTTATGTTTTCGTAAGATAATCATAATACTATTGTTGGCATTTAGCCTATTTCCATGGAAAAAAATTCCATTTAAATTAGTAGACATCAAAAAAATCCAACAAGTCAAATATTTGTATGACTTCACTTCATATATTTATTTTATACTCGTTTATAAGCTCGTAATGTCGCTGTCCACCTTTCATAAAGTATTTGTTCTACAAGTAGGAATATAGCCATGTTTCACTAAATACTCAAAAATCTAAGGTAGGCTATTTTAAGGAAAACCAAGAAGATTTTTAACTTGGCATACAAACAGCTTCATTATCACAACTAATAATAAAATCTCAGCAAATACAATTAATAGTTTTCCGTTTTACCTAAATTAAATTATTACAGAAATAATATGTATTACAAACTTCAATTGTTTTGGCGCTGTATCAAATATTTAGACTATATAGAATACGTGCATATGGACCGAGGGGGTTGTAATACGTGGTGTTAAACAAAACAAAAATAATATGACAAGTGTTTTTTCACTTCATCCTTTATGTTCACGCCATCATCCCCTGTAGTACAGTACACACACTCAGTACACACACTGAGTGAACACACACTCAGATCACACAAGCAGTTCACACATTGTACACACGCGCTCAGTACACAAACATTCAGTACACCAGCGGTAGACTAGACTTCCGATGACTGGGAGATCGAGATTCAAATCTCACTCAGGTGTACTGAGGGTGGTTTTTCCAAAATGGTTTTTCCCTCTACCTCCACGTAAATGCAGGTACATTTCCTCTGAATATGACCTTTATAATTCCTAAAACTATCTGCGTAATTAGTACATAAGCGTATAACCTGAACGGGTAGTAAGTAACACGTGGTGATAATTTTTTTTTATCAAAATTTCCATTTCCGTCTTGTGAATTATTCTTTTGCCTTCAGATGAATGGTCAATGGTTAATATCCAAGATTTGTAAATGTATGTTGTAAACAGTAGCTATATTCCATTGTACATCACCGCGTCTTAATAGCTGTTTAGGTTACGCGTACATATTCAGTTGGAAATTGTGCAACTTGAGTAAGTCGTAGGCCGGTGAGAAATTGCTCAGTTAACATATCTCAACCTTAGGGGCCATTATAAATGTTTGTGGTGATCCAATTATAGATGTATATGTTAGCCAATTATAGACCAGAATACTATAGTGTGCTCGGACAAAGAACGCTGTTACAGTGATGATGGTACGCCTATGTTCGATCTAGGACTCAGCATGACGTTGTGGGACAATGCTGTTCTCACGCCCTGGAAGTCTGTGCGATACTACCTCGGCTACGGTAACTTTACCTAACACTTACCAAGATAGACGTATTTTAGATAAGTATACATCCGATGCTGTGACTTGTTTGAAAAAATAGTTATTTAATAAAACTTTAAAAAATTGGCTAAACTATGAAGTGCTAAGATTCCGTTGAATGAGGGTTTCTCTAAGATATTGGTCTAGCAAAAACTGAGCCAGTTTACATATTTTGTACTGTCACGGTGATTAATAGCAGATTGCCTTTATTATTACTTTTATTTGCACTTTTTTATATTAAAACAGTAATATAATAATTTCTCCTCTAGTACTGTACATAACCTAAAGATCAAATACTATTCAAAGATATATTATCACACTATTTATTTTTATAGCATCAAATGTCAAAAGATTATACAGTGTAAGTTTAAATATTTTCCTTCTCTAGAATTAAAATAAAACTATTTATTTTAAATGACATTCGAGTGAATACAGGGTGACGCCGAGACAATCATAGTAACTTGAAAACTAACACTTTAATTGAAAGGTAAATATTCACTATCTAAATAAAAACAAACTACATCCTTTTTGAAGATAAGTAACTCAGACGAGCTCCAACGGACGTCAGACAAACCTCAGCACGTTGTTCATCACTCTCCTCAGCATGGATCGCATAATTGTTTCCATCCCACCAAAATAGTATAATCCTCTTGTAAATTATTGGTTATCATTTAAATAGATTAATTTTGAGTTAAAATATAAAAAGTACTACGCAAGTGTAAGTATATAATTAATTCAAAATTAAACTTCTCCTTGTTACAGACGTCCCGCCAAGCTGGGGAGATTTCGCTTCCCAACTTATATTTCAAGTGGTAAGGAATGGATGTAAAATCAAGAAGACAGTCACGTGAAATGCTCCAAATAACCATTTTTATACATCAATTAGAACTTAAGCTTCAACTTAATCTTAAAAGGAAGCCTATAACTATGGACTACATAATACCAATGAAGTGAAAAAACATACAAATAAAGTAGCAAGTAGGCCCAATTTAAGATTTATTAGACAATAATTTTGAGAAGACTTGGATGCATCTCTTTTTTCATTTACTCTATCCCACCTTTCTTATCTTGAAACAATACTTCATTAGTATGCATCACCAACAGCGCAAGTATGTTGGACCGGCGTGTCAAACTTTGACCTGGGAATTGAGATGTCATTTTGTTTTCAAAATGGGGAATACATATTTTTTAGAAAGGGGTTTTACAACCTCTCTCTAAGTAAATTATGATTTATTTAGTTTTAATTAGATAAAATAGTGAGGGATCAACATACAATTATTATACACAGATAATTCCTTGTTTACATGATTGTATTATAAATGTAATACTGATATATAATTATTAATTTATAAATGTCATTACTTAATTTCCGTATTTCTAAAAAGTTTTATAAATAGCTATTATGATATCAACCTAACAGTTTTTTCCTTACAAACAAGGTTACTTTTAGAGTTGGATGAGGTATTTCTTGCACATAAGATAATCTTGTTATTTTTACAGTTAGATGAGGTGTTTCTTTGGTCTGTGAACCTACCTTCAACCATATCAAATTCAGTGTGGACCATCCTTAACTCAGATTTTTCTCATCCCTGGATCTACGTCATCTACCTCGTCTTTCTCTATGTCGGTTTACATGTAAGTTCCCACATTTCAAGTTAAGTCGAAAAATACATTCAACCCCAAAACAAAGCTGTAAGTAAGACATTCTGACTGAAATAAATCCTTTCTGTCAATCTTTATTAGTGTTTTATACTTTTTTTAATTACCATTATGTATTTCTCTTTCAAATTAAAAGAATACCCATTTAAATTAGATATTTAATAAAACACGATATATTTGACTAAAATATAAATATTATGAGCCATCCCCATGAAGTTTATAGATCTTAGATATAGTTAGGAAGATGAGCTATAATTTTAATGTTTGCACAGTCAGTGGCGTGGCGTGTTTGCCAGGTGAATCATAGATTGTTAAAACTGTACTTGTGAAAGGCTATCCAACACTTGGTCCGCTTTGTATCAATCACGCATAGACTTGACTCTTATGATAATGTATGTTGATTGGTCCCCGACCAATGACTGCTCTACTGAGTGAAAATAACAATAGTAAAGTTGAAACTAGCGCTGTGTCGCTTCCCCCGCGTCCCGTGGGCCTATGTGTCAGGTTGGCTCTAGTGGGATGAGAAGGTTTTGGCAATTAATAGTACGGTTCGTTTTAATCTTGTCTATTAAAATGGACCAATTACGCTACTAGTGTATTATGGGATTTAGGATTTAGAACAAATTGAAAATTTAGAAAACAATATTTGTACTACCAATTTCCCTACTCGGCAGTCCACACCCTGATCTAGCTTTGGGGCTAAAACTCTATCTGGTATCGAACACACGACCGCCCAGCGCAGTGATGTTGCTATCTAACTCTGACTTCCAAGAGGGGTTGGGGCATCCTCCTCCATACTGAACAGGGACTCAAGCTGTGGGATATTCTCCTCACAAGTTGGTTAAACTTTGTAGCTAGGTATGTAGAGAACTTTGGACTATCCCCACTAGCAAAAGTGTCCTTGTCCAGCCCCCCTCACCCCAAAAGATCTAAAAACTCACTGTTACATACCAAAAAGAAGGGGTGTATCCCCTACGTTAGTAGTTTTGACAATACTCTGTGTTATGCTAACTGGCAAAACAATCTCTGCTTTTAAAAACACGACCTAATATGAATATGTGACTGCTGATTCAGGAAAGTGGACAGTGTGAGTTCTTAGGCCTACGCCATTACCGCATGCTCTAGATTACCTAAGGCTGCAAGATATGATATCTGCTTGCCCTGATAACATGCCACGCAATGCTACTGTTTATTGTCAGGTAGGGAGGAAAGCTTTGCGTTTTGCCTCAAATTCAAGATTGAGAGCTCTAAAGATTTGGTAACTGATAATATTTTCAGGAGTAAAATATATCTAAAAGGTCAATTGAGGGCTAATTCAATAACTCCCACTGCTTGGTCAAAGGTTCAGGGTATATTCTAGATTAGTGAACTGCAGTCAACGCGGAAATGATCCACTAGTTTTATGTTGTACTTAACATTCTAACTGAACTAAACTTTCACTTCATTCCAGCAAAGTGAGGACCACCCTAAACTCGATTTAGAGGAATGGCCTAAAGGATGAGATCAGACTCTCCCTAGTCCAGAGTTTTTTATAGTTTCATTGCAAACCTTGGACAATTATAGGGCTTTTGGCTCAGTTTTAGTTTAGTTTATTAAGTTTTGGTAGAAATGTATAATATATGTATAATGTTTTCCAATTTTAGAGAAAATTTTAACTATTGAAGTTTTGATAGGTATTTATTTATAATCCCACTTAAAATGTAGCTTATTTCTATTAAAACATACAGCTATTGCAGAAACGTCCATTATATGAGCGTCGAATCACAATCCAGCTTATTAATCCTAACCGGTGGTCCCATGGCCTAACTCGGATGTACTATAATGGACTGGATTGCTGGTAAAGAAGAGGTCTGGGCTCAAATGACTGTTAAATGTGCTATGAATGGTTTTCAGTATATGACATATCACTGTGGTATCTTGTACTAATCTACACGTTGCTGTGGGTGCACCTTCTCTTAAACTGTTCTTCTCATCACCGCCCTTTAAATTAAGTTTTAAATGAGTATTGTGCTAAGTTTAATAATAAGCCACAACACCCGCTTAGGTGGCCGCATGGTCTAAGGACTTACGTTTGCAGTAGAATAGACTGACGATGACGGGTAGATCGAGGTTCGAGTCTCGGTCGGGTGTAATGAGGGTGGTTTCTCCACACTCATTTTCCACCTTTCCTCCACGCAAATACAGGTACACTTCCAATAACTATAGCCTTCCTCATCCCTAAAACCATTAGCGCAATTAGTACATAGGCGTATAACCTGAACGGTCAGTAAATAGTGGTTTTGAACAAAACCACATCGGTGGGCACGTAGCTTTTTTCTGAACCGACGTATTATATCAGCACACAACTTATAAACTAGCTTAAATCTGGGAAATACACATTATTCAGCTCTCCAGCTGTTAATTCATTATGTATTGTGAGAGGAGAAACCTACATTTCACCAATGATAGATAGTTTGTCCGCACCAGGAATTGAACCCGAGTCTCTAAAATATCATCGAGACTGGTTCCCTGACCATGGTGAGGAAAGGGCTCTAATTCGTGTTGCGTGCAGGCTCTATTTAAGTTGTTTTTTCATAAATAGTTTTCCACTCTCCCTCCACGTAATTGCGAATAAACTTCCTCAAAATTAAACATTCCCTATCACTCACACATTAGCGTAATTAATATACATATACATGTAATCCACACGGGTTGTAAGAGGCCATGCATTATATTATAACACTAGTTATTTAAACAATAGGTACATTTCCAGGTGAGAAATGGTTAATATTTGGTATCCATCCCTGTTGATAATATTCCAGATGTTGAGGAGCTATGTGCTACAGACCAACAGGTTGGATAGGGAGGTGAAGCTATTGATCTCAACCTTGGAACTAATTGAGAACTTGCAGCTTCAGAAAGAGGAGGCCTTTGAGAACTCGGAGAATAAGGTGAGTGGCCTCAGTTGGAAGAGCTCGTTAATACAGTCCGATTTTCTTAGGAAGGTGCTTTCCTGATCTGACAGTTAGAAATAGCTACTAGATCTACTTTCATATACTCATACTTAAAGACATGTTATTTGCAGATGTTCCTTTTAGTTAAAAATACCTATGGAATAGTAAAATGTTGGCAGCAAGAGCTTGTGGTTTATAAATTCCTATGACAATTGTACTGTAAAAAAATCCCTTTAACACTTTACACCCGGGGATATTTTAATAATGAGGTCTTAAATGACGATACTTTCGAAACCAGCCATGCAACACGAAAGAACAAAACTACTTTTTTTGTACAGAAGTAATTAAATACAATCTTATAAAACTAAACTTGTTCACAGTTTTGAAAACTAGACACTATATTTGGAATTGAAATGATAAATATTATATGGATACTTAAAATATACTTTTAGTGTTATTTGGAGTGGATAAGAAGTAGAATGTGGTATTCAAATTAATACTCGTTAAGACAACACATTATTCGTTTCCAAAATATATAAATGTATTTTTTATGTACATATATCATTATTTAATGTGTATTTAATATTCCACCGTTTCTGACATATCCAGCAACTTTCTAAACATTCAATGAGTCAGAATGAAAGCAATATATTACACAAATCATCTAAGAAAATTAGTTACTACTTGCGGCTGGAATTATTCTCAGTCCAGTAACATATTACATAAACATTTTTTATTATTTATTCACAACTTTCTCTATAAATAAATGCTCTTATTTGTTACCCGCCTCGGTAGCGTAGTTGGTTAACGCGCTAGTCGTGTTGAGCTCGACTGCTGAGGACGGGGAGATCGAGGTTCGAATCTCGGTCGGGTGAACTGTGGGTGGTTTTCCTAAATGGTTTTCCACTCTCACTCCACGAAAATGCGGGTTCACTTCCTCTAATTCAACCTTCCCAATTCCTAATCCATTAGCGTTATTAGTACTTAAAGCGTATAACCCGAACGGATAGTAAGACGCGGTGCTAAATAATGGTAATAATAATAATCCTATTTGTTATATCTGATTTACTTGGGTTTTTCAACCACACTTTAGCTGTTCCATTGTTTTTCATCGTTAATTTTCTGCAGGTTGTGTGGCAATCCATTGAGACCGGTAGCTTGGAAAAGGAGGTAAGCTATAAAAGTATTATTGGCAAGTTTGACTGAATTAAAAACAAATTATTGAAGTGTAAATTATGTTTCTTGACCTCTTTGATCAATTTTATGTCATCTATTATTTACTACTCACATTAGTGATGTGAATAACAACATCTGCCATAATAAGGATTACTAATTAGTTCTACACTACACCTAATCTCATTGCTGAGGGAACTGCATGCTTTCTATTGAGCAACAGCGTTGTCATTCTTTTGTTTTCCGTGATCACTCTTCCTTCGAATGTATATCAAATTTGGCAATGCTGGGCTGTCATGGTTGCCAGTAAATGGTGCTTCTTCCTCCAGCACAGTCGTAAAGCTGTTCCTAATAGCTAGCTCAAAAACATTCACTAAATAAACAAAAAGTGAAAAAAAAGTTATTGGTCACGTTAAGATTTTGTGTGTATGTGTTGGTTGTGTTGCTTTTTTTTTGCCGTAAGGTTGTGGAATTATAGTTTATGTGCATATTAATATATTTATTTGAATAATAGTGCATTGTTAACATTTAAAATATAACCCAAATGATGGCCTCTCCAGATTGTTACAAACAATTAAATTCCAAGAGGAAACTATTAAGTAGTAAAGAAAGGGCAATGGTGTTAAGAGTCTTCACCTATTTTCGTTAAGACGGAACTTGTTCAGTAAATCAAGCGGCAATGCAGACTGCAGAAGCTACAGGAGTGGCTTATGAGCTAGTAGTCTCTACTAAACAAGAATTCAAAACTAAGGGAAAATTATTGACACCAATCAAATAAATGGTAGGGAGCACCACACGGACTTTCTCGCTCTATTGTTTGAAAATGGAGATATTTACTCAAAACTCGTAATATATGTGAAATGAAATAATATACACTAGCAAACCCAAGCATAAGTTGCATTATACCTATGTAAAACATTTTTTACTCCCCGTTTTAAATGTTATAGTTTTTAAAGAACTAATGTCCTCATTTGTATGTTTGGATCGATAATAAAAGATCAATATTAGGAACACAAGGATCAACACTTCGTATTAAAATTTCAACTTCCGATTAATATTTTCGACATTTTATTAGGTGTTGCAAATCTTCATTCCAACGCATTGCTATTAAATTCCTTATTTATAAATTTTGTCCAATAAAATATATAAATATTGACTATTGAGTCAAAAATGGAATAGATCATTATTGTTGTATAAACATTTATTTTAAGAGGTTTAAGGAAAAATAAACTTTTTGAGAGACTTACTTATATTTAATTACTCTATGGCATTGGAGAATTATTGCGTTGAAACATAAGTAATATCTTTTTACTTTCTCACAATCTTACAGGTAGAGAAAGTATTGTGATCGTCAAAAAAGTTAAACACAAGATTTTGATGAATCCTAATATTTAATGACCCCCGAATCCAAAAATGTAATTTTTGACTTTCCGCCTGTGTATCTGCTGTCTGTACCTCCAAATAGAGCCTAAAATATTTAAGTGATCGGGTTTGAACTTGGTATCTAGGGTTTTCATAGGGTTGTCCCAAGGGATTTTTGGAATTGTATATCTAACCCTAAGATTAAGGGTAGTTTACTGACGGGCAAAAAGAGAAAAAGTCGATTTTCTCAAAATTGGCTTTAAGGATTTTGATTAAATCTCACTTCAAAACATTTATAAATATTCCGAACAAAATGTCCTCTCTCAATATTTCGGCAAAATGACTTAAAGTTGTCTGGTATGATGTGTAAATTATCATTTTTTTAAATAATATCTCCTAAACTATTTTCGTTACAAATATGTAGGTCTCTTTATAATACAAATATTTTATAAACAGCATATTTTTATAAAACCAATAACTTTCAAACTATACGTAAATATATATATATTTCTTAACTTTTCGAACACAAAAGGTAAAAGTATTGCGACCACAAAAGAAACCTAAACTGAAATGTTGATGGATGTCGACGTCTCAAAAACCCCCAAAACCTAAAAAGTGGTCTTTACAATGACGTATGTATGTATGTCTGTTTAAACTTAAAATTAATAGTAGTTTAAGAAAGGGCGAAAAGAGATAAAATCGATTTTCTCAAAATCGGCTCTAACGATTTTGATTGAAATTCGTATCTAGGTGTTGATTGAGATTATAAATAAACTGGCTATTTTTATTTTACCATGAAAATGAATTTTAGGGTACTTTACAGAAGCAGAAACTTTCTTATCTCCGTAACTGTTTGAGATACTAAATAACTTATCATTGCAAAATGGTAGCGCCTTTAAAATTAAAAAACCTATGTAGTTTTTTCTTAAATCTCTTAGGAGAAATGTTTCTACAAAAATGATCTATTCTATTTTAAGCTCAATAGTTAATATTTACATTTTTTATTGGTCAGAATTTATAAATGATGAATTTAATAGCAATGCGATGGCATGAAGATTAACAACACCTAATAAAATGTCAAAAATTTTAACAGGAAGTTGAAATTTTAATACGAAGTGGACCTAACATTGATCTTTTTTATCGGTCCTAACATACAAATGAGGACATTAACACTTTAAAAACCAAACTATAAGATTTAATACCGGGACTAAAAAAAAAGTTGTACATAAGTATGGTGCAATTTATGCTTGGGTTTGCTAGTGTATAATATTTCGTTTCACATATATTACGAATTTTGAGTAAATATCTTCATTTTTAAATAGTAGAGCGAGAAGGTCCGTCCGGAGTTCCATACTATTTATTACAATTAAAGCTCACAAAATGGTATTAATATATTTGCCAATATCTCGGAAACTGTTGGTTTTATAAAAATATATTTCATGTAAAAGTTTATTTTTATTTTTAATAGTACCACAATTTTGCAATGATAATTTATTTAGTATCTCAAACAGTTACGGAGATATTATAAAATATTATAATTTACGCACTTGACCTTAGCCCTTAAAGTTATTTTGCCGAAATATTAAGGGTAACCATTTTGTTTGGAATATTTATAAATGGTTATAAATGAAATTTAATCAAATTCGTCAAAGCCGATTTTAAGATAATTGACTTTTTTTTCTTTTTTCCCCCTCAATAAACTACCCTTAATCTTAGGGTTAGATATCCCATTCCAAAAACTCCTTGGGACAACCCTATTAAAACCCTAGATACCAAGTTTTAATCCAATTGGTAAAATAGTTTAGGCTTTAGTTGGAGGCACAGACAGCAGATAGACAGAAGGAAATTTAAAAACAACTTTTTCGGACTCGGGGGGTCATTCAACGTCGAGGTTCATCAAAATTTCGAGTTCAATTTTGTTGACGATCACAATACTTTCTCTACCTGTAAGGTAACGAGAAAGCAAAAAGGAAGTAACTGAACTCAAATGAAGCGTTTGGATAAATATGACACTTTTACTTAAGCAGCAATTCGCAGAAAGGTACATTCACTTTACCGTAACAATGAATTATATAAGCTTAGGAAAATTAGAGTTTTGATTGATATTGATAGTGACCTTCCTAATTTTCTGATTAAGAACCAGTAAAAATGTAGTTTATAGATTTTACTATAAAATGCATGTTGTAATATATTTGTTTGTATATTCATTATGAGGGAAACAGTTTTATACATAAAATAGTTTTAAGCATAATTACGTGGGGAATAGAAAAAGTTAACAAACTTCAATCTCGAAAAAAATACGATTGTGGGAATAGTTCGTGTTTCTAGAAAAGGCAGTACACCGATAGGAAATGTTTTTGCCTGTTAATTGAATCCCCCAACCTCCCCATGCCGCATTGTTTACCATCAGGGATTTCCAAGTAAACCTTCCTCAGTCACTTACCAACAAACAAAAGCTAGGTGGTTTGGCAACCAGTAACAGAGAGAGAGCGAAGATAAATCTTTTCACCATAAGACCTGCAGTTCCTTCAGCAATTAAATTAGGTGTATATTCGTTTATATTATATTTCACCAACTTAACGGCTAGGAATTACACTTACACATGGCTACTAATTGAACTATTAAAGGCCATCATATTAACAGATTACAATTACACTAAAGTTGTTTGTCATTAATATTTCAATTATACGCCATTCAAGCGTAAATTCTAACCGTTGAGTTGTGAAAACAAAATACATTTATCCTGTCATTATTAGCTTTTAATATGGTGTCTATTAAAAGTTAAACTAGTAGCCATTTTAATTTAGTTTTTATCTGTTAAGCTGGTTGCCATTAATTAATATACACAATAATTGGTAATCGCTATCATAATAACTGTTGTTAAACACACGTTTAGTGTACTATTACCATTTTTCTCATAAAGTTCCCAGAAAAATATTATTGGCATTAGGTAAGACATAAGTTAACAGCTCTGGCATGTGTATATATATATATATATATATATAATATATATTATATTAATATTATTGACATATATATATATTTATATCAATAATATTAATTTGTCAAACTACACTATTTATACACACACGCACACACACATATATATGTGTGTGTAAATAGTGTAGTTTGACAAATTAATATTATTGATTATTATTTATTATTAGGTGTTCTGTCTTATGACAAGTCCAATACTTTTTTTTACCAAAGCACCCTGTCCTCTGCCTCATCTTCCAGCCCCCATATTCAAGTCATCCAATATTTTAGGTCCTTCTTCTTCCTAAGCTCCTCTTTCCATCAAATTTGGCTAGCTTCTAATTATTTAAAGAATATATTTTTTTGCTGTGTACATTATTATTAAATGTTTGTTACCCTTATAGGTGGTCCGTATTAATATAAGATTAGAGGAATTATCCAACATTTTAGAGGGAATTGAAAGGAAAATATCAGAGGTAAGAAAAACAAATCCATATTATGTTGAAGGCTTAGATATTTTTTT
>CABEEJ010007568.1:12264-29708 GCA_901482245.1 Timema douglasi | reverse complement strand
GTATGATTAGTACATGTTTAACAGAGTCTTCTTTCTAGATAATATAAATACCTTTTCATTGGTGAAAGCCGATTTCAAATCCATAGTACGGTTTTGTCACAATCTTTTATTTAGTATTACCATGTAAACAAGTGTTGACCGGCCTCTTAAGTATTTTTTAAAGATTTGGTAAGTTATGTTATTATAATCGTTTAGTTATTTTTAGACATTAGGATTGGTAATATCCAACTTTGGTGGCCACATGGTCTAAGGTGTCATTCTCACATTAGACTAGTCTGCAGATGACTGGGAGATCGTGGCTCAATCATGATCGGGTGATATTTCCTAAATATTTTCCTACTCTTTCTCTCTCTCCACGTGAATGCGCGTACACTTCCTCTAAATTGAAACGTATTTATCCCTAACCCACTGGTGTAATTAGTTCATACCTAAACAGGCAGAATTAATGAGGGAAATGTACCCACATTTGCATGGGAGAGTAGAAGGAAGCGATTGAATAAGATCTCCCCAAAATACCCTCAGCAGGGATTTGAACCCCCAGACAGAAGTGTCTAGCTGGCTGGGATGGCTAGGCTAATTTTTCTCCTCGAGAGTGTGATTGTATCTTGAGTTTTATCTCCCCACGTTTAGTCCAACTTGGTCGTTTTATCTCCCAATGTTTAGTCCAACTTGGTCACCTACACACTTTATGGTCCTGCACTACACTTCTTATCTCTATCAGTTCTAGGAAAAGTTTGCTTGCGGCCTTTACTGATTACGGGGTCCCAGCCTCCCAATTGTTTAAACAAACCAGTAATGCTGCCAACCTGATGGCTGGAATCCACCAGTTTGTATAATGTTAGCAAAGCCATCTATTTTGAAAGCTGAAAGCTCAACACACCGCCAGATCACCCATGTTGTAAATAAAAGTTGGCATTTTAGGGAATATGTAAATATCCCATAAATTTGATTAAATTCCCAGAATTTTCCATGACACTTGGCCCTGTTTTCCATGTCACTAGACACCCTAGTTAATATTGTCAACAAAACAGTGTATCAATATTAACATTTCTCTGTGATTTTAGTTAGGTAGGCATACTTTGGTTTTAATTGTCTACTGTAATTAGGCCTACTATTCAAAATTTTGTTTAACTTTATACATCATGGTAATAATTTATTCACTCACTGTCTTCTTAAGTATGTAATAAAATATAATTTAACTTAGACCTAGCCTTACATATATTTTACCGTGAAAAAAACAAATAAAATATTTTTTATATTCATTATGTATAGGTAAAGTAGCTTACTTACTTACTCTATGGCATTAGGAACTCAAAAGTTTATTGCCGCACCTACAAAGTATGCCACCTTTAGCTAGTTCTATCCAGTTGTAGCATTTATTGGAAATAAACTACAAAAGCATACCAAGAATTAAGCGGATGAACTCACCTAGGCCCCATTCAGCTGTCTTACTTCACTATGTCCTCCCTGCACGAGATCACAACAACTTGCCTCTATGATATTCACCAAACGACTAAAAGAGGAAATATCATGCAAGAGTGGACTGAGCGGTATCTCGAGGCGTGGTGGTAATAGTGTGGTGCGCACGCGCAAGACTGAAGTGTTATGTCATAACACGTGGCCTGGAATATTCTACAAGCTCCTACGTGGTTCCACGGATTTCTATCTATCCCCTCCCTCTCTTCTTTGTTTTGTGTTGACCGTTGTGTGTTTACCCCTCTTCCCCCCTTTTTTAGCTAAATCTGAGAGTGTTCAAAATGTACGACTACTCTTGTCTGGATCTGTGTCCTCGGACACACCTAGGTGCCCTGGATATTTCAGGGAGGTACTAAATTCTCTTTCGGCCTATTGTTTATGGAAATTCCTTTTTGGCGAGTAATATTAACAATTTATAAAAACTCTTTCATATTAGTTTACTTCAACATGAAGCCCCGTAAGGTTTCATGCGATGTCACGAGTTTTTGTTTACGTATCGCTTTTGAGAGCTTAGATGTCTATCACCCACATGACTGAGTAATATTTATATATTGTTGTCAAAGTTAGGACTTGTAACTTATTACTCAAATGGTAAAGATAGTTTATTCTTGCTTATGTGACATTGCTTTTGTTGTCCAAGTTAGGACTTGTAACTTATTACTCAAATGGTAAAGATAGTTTATTCTGGCGTATGTAATATTACTATATTGTTGTCAAAGTTAGGACTTGCAACTTATTGTTCAAATGACTGAGATAGTTTATTATCGTTGTCCAAGTAAAAGGCTTGTATTACCTGCGTGACAGGGAAATATGGTATGTTCGTATGATCAAGGTCATAGATAAGTATAGCCCATACGGCAACCAAAGTTTTATATTGTCGTTGTATTGTTTTCTACTCTTTGGAGTAACCTTATATATCACATTGAATCATAACCAATCATGGTTACTGAATATTCTCGTAACTTTTGTTATTCGCCATTGCTTCATAGCACAAATTTATTGTTCAATATTTATCACAATAAAACTCAAATGTTATTTTTGACGGATGTCTTTATATCAAACCTTTATGATATCCTTCGCTTGTACCCGTAATATATATTGAAATAGTTGGGGTGTGAGTTCATGGAAGCAAAAAGTGAATAGACCAGTGTGGGCCTATTCGCTTTTCATTACTATCCTATCGGCTCCTCTGCAATTATTGGTTCCTTTTTTTTATATGATATATTTATGTTGTGTGCCAGCCTTATTCTTTTGGTAAGACTAAGGCTGGTGTTACAAAGTCTACCTCATTAGACCCAATATATTTCAGGTCCATTCTTATGGTATCTTGCCTTCTGCGTCTAGATCTTCCCGATGCTTTCTTATAAATTATATAGGCCAAGTTTATAATGTTGTTAAAACTGCCAATGGTATCTGCATTTTAAATTTGATCACCAAATTATTCATACCTACAATATTAGGCCTACGTAAAAATCTGTAAATATATCTTATATAGTAGGCCTCTATGTATGGTAAGTTAGTTGTTAAAACTGCCAATGGTATCTGCATTTTAAATTTGATCACCAAATTATTCATACCTACAATATTAGGTCTACGTAAAAATCTGTAAATATATCTTATATAGTAGGCCTCTATGTATGGTAAGTTACATTTTCTAATATAGGCCCTAATAAGCTAATAACTTATCGCTTACAAACCAAATCAGTAACACTTAACTTACCGGCAAAGAAGAATCGCCACTGCCACTACTGTTGAATGCATCTACTTCATAATCAGAAGCTTTTCGCTTGATTGTTATCTTACTTCCATGGCCAGGATACATAACTGAGTACATTGATGAGTCAGGTGTGTGATAATCTTGCACATCATTACTAGAACAGTAATTGTTTGGTTCCATTGATAGAATATTAGAGGTAGCTAAAGCAGTGTTTGTTTGAGTAGAAGTACTGGTATAAATGCACGGAAGAATGCTATATGCAGATTTTGATAAACCTCCAGTACTCTTGTAATCATCCTTGAACCCTGCACCTTCCCTAATCAGATCTTTAAGACTTGAAGTGTGGCTTGTATTAGTACAACCAACAGAATTTATACCAAGCATGGCAAATATGGATGTGCTTGTAACATATTCACAGAGCTTCTTGTAACATTGTAACAAAATACGTAGCTGTACATTTTCTATGTATTTGTCATAATTTTTACACCAACTGCAGGATGGTTTCAATTTTTTGCGACCACCCTTACAAGATCGACAAACATGATGCTGACAGTTTGTCTCTGTAGGTGTGTGAGGTTCTATTAAAAGATTGCCACATACTGTACACGACAAAGATTGACGAAGGTATGGCACTAGACGATAAAGGTCCATAAATGTTGAAGGATCATTGATGTCAGCTTGCAGCACTAATCTGCTTGTTGAAACAAATAGGCTTGTCGCATTCATTTTAAATCAACAAAGTTTACAAAATTATTAATGCCATAATCTGTTATTATAAATTAAGATACATAAAAGTTTAAATTTAAACTAGTTGATGGTAAATAATAATTCAGTAGACCTAAATAAAATAGGAAGAAGTAAATGTATTATAGAGGCCCTCTTATGTTTTATTAAAACAATAAAACTCCTTGAAGAAATTGAAACTAGCTTCATAGTAACTGTTAGTATTGTATAGAAAGACTTCCTAAGATATCTATCTTCAATCAGTTGTGAGAATAGGTAACATTTATTATATCAATTTAATATAGTATAATCATTATAAAAAATAAACGTAAATAAAAAGAAATCACAGATCAGTAATTAAAAAGATAGCGAACAATTTAGTTGGACCAAGGTATATGATGTAAAGGTTTAGTAATTTCTTTAAATGCCACTGGTTTATCGTAAAGCTTAGCGCTAGTGTACCACGTTTTAAAAAGTGCACATTGAAAAAAATCTAGCATCGGGTTTATGTGTTAGTGGCAGTTGTAAGAACGCACGAAAAGCCCATGCGGGAAAATGGTGAAGTTTAGACGATTGTGTAACAGGAGTTTCCTGCTACTACAGGACATGTAAACAGCCATTTTAGTATAATAAATCACTGCTGCTACAGTATTTTCCCTTTCGACCAATAATAAACCCCCGTTACATTTTTTACCAATGAACAGTATATACGTATTAATCACTATTAATTATCAATTAGACTGCCCAACTTGACTAAGGGACTCATTTTATATTCCTAGACAATGTGGACACGTGGAAATTAGGACTATACATTATCAACTTTTTCTTCTTTTTTTTCTTTTTTTTTTGTACTCTTAAACAGAAAATCCAGTTTGAAGTATTTTCAATTTCAGATTAAACAAACGAATGCTACATGATAGGTCTGTAGACTAATAATTAATATAGCACATTAAAAGGATAATTTAAACACACGGCCTAATTTGGAAAGTGTGTCTGTATAATATTGTGTATTATAGATTGTGAATGACAAAACGAGTGTTGCGGGTTGTTGTGATTAACCTGTAAACAAATATAATGGAGGATCTGACCAGATAAACATTGTCAGCATTCCTTAGTCAGAACCCAAACCAAGGGGTAGGATAAAGAGCAGGGGATTCAGCCATCTTGGCTGACTAAACAACATCACCGTTTAGGGGTCACTCTGCCCGATTTGGGACTACGTGGGCTAGGACAACAATTCATCAGTATTTGTGGGAGAGGAATACCGCTCTAGCTCAGGGTAGCACGATTTGGAAACCATGTAGGGACCACCTAGGATTCAGACCGTCCATTGGTTATTCATAGCAACACCTCGTTTTGTCACAAGCTTCCGAATATTCTGTAGGTTCTTTCATACTTATATCACTATTAACATCACATTTATACTAGACATAATAATACTAATAAAAACTTTAAAACTCCAACTCGAATGTCAATAACGAACCCACAAAGGTATACACCTTCACCTGCCCATATTCTCGACCATACAGGCCATGGCACATCCTGACAGATTACTAGACAATGTTGCCAATATCGCAACAAAAAATTATCTCCTAACTTTAGCTTTAATTATTGTCTGATTTTCAACGTTATTTTCTGTTCCACCCACTCCCCTAACACCAAAGTGCTTCAAGCACCTTTACCATTGGGCTGGGAACCACTGCGTTAGATGTCACGAATATAAAAGCCCAGATTTATGTTTAAAATATTTGTGATCAAACCTTTACTATATATATGGTTCTTACCCAACCTAATATCCTAGCCCATACTTCATGCGTTAGTAAATTAAAATTTCTAGTAATTTTGATCAAATAAACATTTAAATCTTTATAGGAAAATAAAGGGTTGTAGAGGAGTTGGAAGAAATTTAGGGTGAAGACAGTGGCGAAGAGTGATGATAATTTTTGGGTAAGCTGACTCATAAAGGGGCACACTAAATTAACGATGTCGAAAATGGGATTTTTATGAAGTTTTATAATACGGTACTGGCAGATTACTACCACCACTACTGTTAGTACTACTACTACTACTCCTAATACTACTAGCACTTTTACACTTTTAAAATGATACCGGATACCCTTTTGGGAATAAATGATATTCCATACGTTAAAATATAAAAAAAAATGTATAATTGGCTCACCAAATTGATTAAAAAAATAACACTATAGAGTGACTAAATATGACAAATAAGCTATGAAATGTACACGAGATTGACTTTTAAATATAAAATAAAACGTACTGTAAGATTTAAGGAACTAAATTAAGTATTGGAATTAACTTATGTTGTAAGAATAGCCTTATACCAAACGGCCACCACTGTGGTTCACCCAAAAGAAGATTATGGCATGCTAAATTGTTGTTTTACATCAAATATATTTTCAAATATTCAACAGTCTCAGAATTTGCAACAAAATCCAGCCTATTGAACCACATTAAGTCCTGCTATAACGTTGTCTATTACAACGTTGTTTATTTAAAACGTTGTCAATAGTATTTGACCCTCGTTTTACTTAACGTTGTTCCTGACTGGTTATAATGTTGTTTTTCACTCGATTAAATCAGGTGTCAAGTTTGAATCGTTTGCCAAACACTTGATAACCGCCCGCGCTAGGCAAGAGTCATGCAGACCCCGTCACGAGGTGCATTAACTTGGAATACCACTTTCAAATTTTGATTTTTTTTTCTATGTCAACGTTTTGTTTTAGTTTTGTACCACAAACAAAAAGTTTTGTACCCCCACCATTATGAGTAATTAGCATATCAAAATTGTTACTCCATATTAAGGAGGTAGTTATATCTTTATGATTTTGAACTTTTTCAATGCAAACTTTTGTAATAATTCTGTACCGCTTTGTAACATACATTTGGTTTGCGTCAACTATACTTTAAAAACCTCGATTAATCTGGTGAGATATTATATCTCGCCAGATTAATCGAGGTTTTTAAAGTATAGTTTAATTAAAATACTACCTCAGAGGCGGATCCAAATCATTTTCATAGGGATAAATGAGGGTGTCATATTTATAAATTCCATAGTTACTTACAATGCTAGAGTTCTGTTTAAAGCCATTTAATAGTTTCGCATTCATATTTGAGCTTATGTATTTTTAACCTTTAAATGGTGAGGTGGGGTCTAGGAGACCCCAGCAGCCCTTTAAATTTCTGTGAATCCCCTTCCCCTCATGCTAACATCTTGTCCCCACCTGACATTTCCTGTCTCAACATGCTCTCACTGTAACTCACTTTTCCAGTCAGTTTCCTTCGTGTGTTTGGTCAGGAAAGACGTCTTGGGGTCCCACAGACCCCACCTCACTGCTAGTGTTCGGATTTTTTCAAATATAGTTTTTTCTAATATTCTGGTATAAATGTCGCGCGAACGGGTAATCTTTCGAAGTGATGATCCACAGTTTGCTAGATTAATTTTGGAGGAGCTCAACAGACCACTGGGTGATGAGTTGCCTATTTCTGATTTGGAAGACAGTGACAATGATGGTGGAGATGCAGATTTTGTTCTGAGTGATCATCAATCTGATTCGGAACAGAGTGAGGTGAGTGATAGTGAATCTACCGATGAGGATGGTGAGAGTGTGCCTCGTGATGTTTACAGAGGGAAAGGTAAAAACAGAATTCCGTATGTTTGGGGAAAACAAAAACCAAGACACAGAGGTAGGGCACCTGCCCATAATATAGTGAGTCATTTACCAGGATTGCGGAACGAAGCCAGAGCACTATCTCCAGGAGATATAAATCCTCTAGTGATGTGGGAACTTCTAATGCCCAATACTATGTTAGAAAAAATTGTGAATTTCACAAATACTCAATTAGAAGCATATAGAAGTAATTTCCAAGACCCGAACCGTACTGACTTACGCAATGTAGACCTGGTTGAGATGCGGGCTTATCTAGGTCTACTTTTGCTTTCTAGTATATCTAAATCCGGAAGAGAAAGCATGAGTTCCCTTTTTTCGGACGACGGGCACGGAAGGGACATTTTTAGATGCACCATGTCAATGAAAAGATTTTTTATATTGACGGTGTGTATTAGATTCGATGATAAAAATACTCGAGAAGCACGGAAACAAGAGGATCCAACTGCAGCTGTAAATGAAGTGTGGGCTGAATTTCTTCTCAATTCCCAGCGGATGTATTGCATAAGCCAAAATGCCTGCGTCGATGAAATGCTCGTCCCCTTTCGCGGAAGATGCAAATTTCGCGTGTACATGCCTAATAAGCCGGCAAAGTATGGCTTGAAAGTTTTATGCCTTACAGATGCTCGGAACTCATATCTTTTCAATGCGTATTTATATGGAGGAAAAAATTCAGATAGCATTGGCCTAACACATGAAGAAAAAAAATTATCTATCCCCACACAGTCAGTTGTCCGTCTTGTAAAACCCATAGAAAAATCGAACAGAAATGTTACATGTGACAATTGGTTTATGTCTATGGAACTCCTAAATGAACTAAAAAATAGAGGCCTAACAGTTCTTGGAACTCTAAGGAAAAATAAACCCGAAATTCCGAAAGAATTTTTACCCAATCGGGGGAGAGCACCTGGAAGCAGCTTATTCGGATTCACTAACGCAGCCACTTTAGTGTCCTACGTCCCCAAGAAAAATAAGGCTGTGATTCTTCTAAGCTCCTGCCATCACGATGATAAGTGTGACGAAGTTTCAGGTAAACCGGAAATGATAATTGATTACAATTCCTTCAAAGGAGGAGTTGATAACCTCGATAAAAAATGTGCAATATATTCTTGCAATAGAAGAACACGGCGGTGGACTTTGGCATTATTCTTTGCTTTATTAGATATTAGCGCAAATAATGCCTATGTTTTGTACTCTGACAGTCGGGAACGGAGTCAAATGAATCGTTTTTGTTTTATTAAAAAACTCGGCTGTTTTTTGATAAAGGAACATTTGGAGAGAAGAGCAGTAAATCTCAGACTTCCCCGTGAGCTTCGTCAAAAAATCCAAGCAATATCAGGAATAAAACCGGAAGATCCTGTTCAACACGGGGGCCCACCGAAGAAGAAGAGATGCTACACTTGTCCCAGAAACAAAGACAGGAAGACAGCAAATTTTTGTGTTAAGTGCAACCAAAATATTTGTGGAGAATGTTCGCATGCCATATGCAAAAACTGTGTGTAGGCATCGAGTGCTTTTTTTTCTCTCTCTCCCTCTCTTTCTTTATATTGTATTTATATGTTGTATTTATCATTTGTCTTTCTTTACATGTCTATTTCTTCTATATTGTAGGCTTTCTCTTTTTAATTCAATTTTTGTCATTTTTACACCAGTATATATTAAAAAAAAGAAAATTGTGAGGAACCTCAATTTGCCTTTCGTAAAAATTTATTGCTTGGATGTCATTGAGCATATTTCATAAAATATTAATCTAATCTATTTTATTCATAATTTCCTTTTTCATGGGTATAGTAAGCTGACACAAAATTCATTTATTATTTTATAATTCATGTTTTGGCAATTGTTACTAAATAAATTGTAGAAGAAAGATTAAATATAAAGTAAATTTATTAGTGTCAATTATTTATTATTAATTTTATATTATTTTAAATTTAACCAGTTTCTTATGGTATTGGGTTGCAAGAACACGTATTAAAAGGTTAATGACCTATAAAAAAAATTTGGGCGTATATAACAAAGGAATTAAGTCTGGGGTCCCCTAGACCCCACCTCACCACTTGTGATTGTAAACTTCACCTCACTAGTTAAAGGTTAAAAATCAGTTAGTTTATATTATAAACTATTTAGAGTGGCCCTCCTTCAATAATTTTTTGTAAAATTGATCACTCTAGAAGCTATGAGTAGTCTTCGCCTTGATTAAAAAAAAAAAAATAGATTCTTTTATAGGCCTAAAGTGTTTCTCGCCTAGAAATATTTCAAATTTGGATGCACCTCTAAGCTATTTGGTGTGATTCTCACTTTAATCTTGTATTCTAATTGAGTGACCACGTTGTTTTGATAATTAGCCAAAATGGATGGGGGTAAAAAACTTTTTATTTTTGGTAAAAAAACTACTGCAAAATGTTTGCATGTAAAACCTTCTAAATTCAAAAGTATTACCCCAGAATTAATTTTGAGTGACCACTTTGATATTCCAACTACTCAAAATGGGTGGGGATGCAATACATTTTGTTTGTGGTACAAAACAAGTACAAAACGTTGGTATCGAAAAAAGCTCAAAATTCTAAAGATGTAAACACATCTTAATTTGGAATCGTCATTTTGATATGCTTAATAGGCTCACTCAAAATGGGTGGGGTACAAAACTTGTTGTTTGTGGTATTAAACTGTACAAAACTAGTATAAAACATTGGCATTGACAAAAGCTAAAAATTCTAAAGTGGTACTCCTGCAGTAACTTAGATTGAGTACTTTTATATGCTAATTACTCAAATTTGGGGGTGGGGTACAAAACTTTTTGTTTGTGGCACAAAACTAGTAAAAAACCTTGACACTAAAAAAAATCAAAATTTGAAAGTGGACCTCCTCGTCACGCACCTTTCTCCTCACTCTCCAACAGCCTTTCTAAGTCATTGTTGAACAGAGTTGTCTGATGCTCCCCAAGACCGGGTGGTGTAAGTCGCGTTACCCACATCTTAAGAAAATTTTGGTATCTATCATTTTGCTAGTAATGGGAAGGTTGGGCTTCGATTACCGGATGGGTAGGGGGCCCACAAAGAGTATTTTAAGAGTTTTCCACTCTACCTCCATGTTCTATGAAAGGCGCTTATTGTTAGTCATCATAACATATTGTATCACAACAATACGGCGATAGCAACAAAGAATACATTTATTGGCGAGGTCTTCATGTCGTCAATGTTAGATTACTCAACTGTATTGGATCGAAGAAATAATTACAAATATTAAACATTACAAAGCAATTTTAAGTACTTTTACAATCGTAAACAAATACAAATGGTAGTTAGTATGTTTATTATAAATAAGTTATTTTTGTTGTACTTTATTAATTATTTTCTCTTTCGATCATATATGGAGAAGGTGATTGGGGTGCTCTAGTTTTAATCACTACGGTACTTAAAAAGGTAAAACCATAAACTGAAACTTTCGTTATTCAAACTTCTCTACTGGTTGACTGTATTGTGTTATTGTGAAAAGATACTAGTGCTCTCTAGCTTCTTACCTGATCACAGGAATTAAAGTGCAGTGATACCTGTGTTCTTTAGAGCAGGGGTTTAGAAAAAAAAATTACTCTGTGACATTCTTTACATCCAAGTGAGGAAGTTGTGCCATGACCCTTTTACGCCCCACTCTCCTTCCACTGTTGTATGATTTGAATACAAACATTTTGTTGGTTTAGTGTACTTCTGTATACCTATGCATATTTTTACATTTTGTTAGGAAATTAGCCTAATAAAAAATTAAGAATAATTCGAATTAAAACAGTTTTATATAAATAAATTCTACATATCGCGCTCGTCCTTGGAGGTTGCACAGCACACTTTGATAACCACTGCTTTAGACCTTGGTAAATAGTTACACCAAAGAAGACGAATGTATTTAGTAACGATAATATATACTATTTAACTAAATAGGACACACGCTTCCCTCTATTAACGTCACAATACATCATAGCGAATGTTTCCAAACAAAACTTAGACATAGAACATTTATTTAAAGTCATTTGGCCTAAAAGTCATTTGGCATAAAAGTCAGTTGGCCTAAAGTCATTTGGCCTAAAATTTATTTTGAATACAAAAATTGATTTAGTTAAGTTCGACAAAAGTCGTTTGGCCTAAGAGTCATCTGGCCTAAAGTCATTTGGCCTAAACTTTAGGCCAAATGACGGGTACTCTTCTAGAGTACACAGTGACTTTAAATTATATTATAAATAATATGTACAGTACCTATACTACACCTTTAATAAGTAATGGCTACGTGAGAAAGTACTTAAGTCATGGTTAATTAAAATCAAAGAAAACCAACCTTTGTGTAAGGTATGCAACATAACTCTGCTCTTACATAAACCGGCCTTAGTTAGGTACGCTGAGAGTAATAAACATTCATCGCTTATATCTCAAATATCGAAGACAAAAGGTTAGAGAATGCCTGGTATGATAAAGATGTGGATCATGAAAGTGAATTGGTAAGAAGAGCTGAATTGAAATTAGAAGGAATAATAGCTACAAATAATTTGCCTTTTAATCTCATGGATACACCAAAACCATTTTTGTCAAATATATTTCCTGATTCTAAAATAGCAGAAAAGAAATCGTTAGTACGATCAAAGACCCTAGTAAAAAACACTCTCGGCCCTTCTTTTGAAAAAGCAATATATGACACATTAAAGGAACCTGGAAACTTTTTTTTCAAATATCATATACGAGATTACAGATATAGGGACGGTCAAGCGATGTGCATTTACCATAAAATTATATTGAGGAGAATCATATCCGCAAGCGTTTTTTGACATGGTTGGAACCTCATTTGGCACTTCCGAAGATTTGTTTTCTTCACTAATGAAAAAAGGGGAATCCCAAAAGAAAACTTGATTGGTTTTGGGGGTCATCCATAAACCACGTAACGCTTTTGTGTGGGGAGAGGGGTGCCCTAACGTCTGCATGATGTTACATGGGGGGAGGATGGGGTACATTAAAGTGCTATATAACACAGTTCTTATACTCAAATTCTAATATTCAAAAATAATATAATTGATCATGTTTTCACCTTTAATAAACATATTTATAGATAACTTTGGAATATAAACGGGTTTAAAAATGCAAGCTTTGTCTATCGATATTTTGAATGCGCTTAGGTAGCGTTATCTGACCAAGACCACAAATGCCAAGCACATTCGAAAGCACATATTTCTATACGCATGACAGTGACATGTTTATACTCATGGTACTTGTTTAGACTTGTAGAATCCACCGACACATTCATGTGCTTTTAGTTGGGTAGCAGCTGTCTGTCGAAATGGGCTTAATTTATATCTATAGTTGAGTTTTGATGTAATTTAGACTCCAACTGCACATTCTTTTATATAGAATGTGAATAATCGCTTGCGTTTGTCCAAAAGTCTTTGGAAAGAGGAAACTTGTTCTCTGCTTTATTTAATGCTTATAAAAAGTGATATCCAGAACAAACATCGCAAGAATCTCAAAAAGATATTGTAAAGAAATGGAACGAAGAAAAAGTACAACATTAATTTCAAGGCCGGTTTGAGGAGTCCATCAAGAGTGTAATTTCTTCGTACCAGCAGCATGCCAAGAAAAGGAAAGCTTCAAATATACTTAATTATTTTCATAAGGTAGGTGTATTTATGCCTTTACCTTCTCCCTTGTTATAAATCTGTGTATGGCGGTGGAGGTTGGTAAGAGTGGGTGAGTGCGTGGCCGTGTATATACTAGGGATGGAAGGGAATGACATTTTACATCGAGACGGGAAATAGAATATCGGGATCATGACGGAAACGGGAAATTATAAAAATTGCACTTTAGAACAGTTATAGATTAAAAATATATATGGTTTTTAAACTAATGTGGTAATACTTGTAATTATCTCGATAAATTACAGTCTAAATCAACAAATAGCTTGGAAATATATAGTTATTTATGAAAATATAGCTGTCTATTTATGACCACATAATTCTTAATTACCCGCCTCGTTGGCGTAGTTAGCTAACACGTTAGTTTCATGTTGAGCTCGACTGCTGAGGACGAGGAAATAGAGGTTCGAATCTCGGTCGGGTGAACTGGGGGTCATTTTTCCTAGATAGTTTTCCACTCTACCTCCAAACAAATTTGGGTTCACTTCCTCTAAATTCGACCTTCCTAATTCCTAATCCATTAGCGTAATTAGTACTTTAGCGTATATCCCTAACAGGTAGTAAAACATGGTGCTAAATAAAAAAATATATTAATTTATGTATTATAAACTTATCATTCTTTTTTTACTCCATTACATCAGTAAATTGTAGTATATTATACTAATATCATTTATTTTTATTAACTATTTAACGTGGAATAAACTTAGAACATTTTAAGTAAATTAAATATAAATTCAAGGTTTTCTTTCCTGACTATTAATCATATAACTCTCCTTACCAACAAATCACTATTAATATCACTAAATTAAATATTATTTTAGTTTAAAACCCCTTAAATATTATATAGGCTTTAAATCTTTTAGGTCTAGGCTCCCTTACAGATTATCTAGTTTATAAACCTCTTAAATATTATTTAGGTATGAAACTCCTTAATGTTCCCTAGGGTTGTTACACTTTAAATATTCTCTATGTTTGAAACCCCTTGTAACTTCTCTTTGTTTAAAACTCTTTAATGTTCTCTAGAATTAACACCCTCTTAAAAGGATATTTGTTTACCATCCCTCTAATCTCTACTCTTTGTTTGGTTGCTAACAGCAAACAGGTTGATGCTCATAAATAGTTGACCTTGGCAAGCTACTTCTTTCCCCTGATTTCTATTTCCCGAAATATGGTAAGAGTATAACATATATTTCCTTCTCTAGATATTTCAAGCTCTCTTGCTTGCTGAACCTAATAAATAACCTTTGATAGACAGAGCACATGGACTCACGGGCTTCCTAACTTGTTTCTCTCACCCCATGAAGTAAAATACCCTCTTCATTCCTCCAAGCTTGGTACAGAACAAAGAAGATGAGTAAGACACGGTAATTAAAATAATCATAACTACTATACAAGATGTTTTTGGTTGCTATTTGGTATGCATTTTGTAAGGTGGTGTAGTCAAATTTTATTTATTGTTTATTAATTTTATCTAATGGAGGAGGAAGGTAGGATCTTAGAGGTAGTCTACGCTCATTTGAATATAGGGAGAGTATGAAAATACTTAGGAAAAACCACTCTGAGTACACCCAACTGGTACTCGAACCCCGATCTCCGCTTCGTCAGCCGTCTAGTCTTTCTCGAGAGTAACCAGGATACAGAATCGATGGTGGAACGAAACATGAGTCTGGGTATTGATAAATAAAATTAATAAAAGTAGAATTGTATACTAATCCAAAACATAATTTAGCAAGGTTGTATACCTAAAAGTGATCCAATTGCTGTTTATCTGATGATAATATATCACTATAAAAATTGCATATATTAAGCAAGATGTCTTCCCCCAGCGTAAAGCAACGAATGTGGGCACTTTAACATCATGCAGCACCACTACAGAAAAGGGCCATCCAAGTCAGAACATAGTAGTGCCGTCTTGCTCTTACACAGATCAAAAACCTGACACCCATGACAAAAATATGGAAGAGGTTTTGCCCGATGAAACTGAGGAATCTGAGCTCGACTTAAAGTTTAATGGAGCTACAGATAAGAAATGGACAAATATAGTTCTTGTTTAATGTAACTTATTTATTCTATTACCGGCTTTCATGAATGTTTGTTTTTGTGAACGCGCCTTTAAGAGTTGTATTTGTTCACTTAGAACCATCTAAGCACGATGAGACAAGTATTAAGATGTTGGTTAAGAACGCCATGGAGAGCAGCAAAGTTACCAAGGAACCGAAGCGTCAATATGAAATACCTGTGCAGAAATCCGTTGCTCTCAAGATTAGTGCCTATGAGAAGCAGCTGAATGCGTTAACCACGGCATGAGAGACAGGTCTTACTACTGAATCCATTGACAAACAGATTCGTCAGATGCGTAAAGATTTAGATATTGAAAGAAAGAAACTGAAGACTATTCGGGGAAGAGCATGTATCGTTACTTCCCCTGCACTCTAATATGTAGATGAGGTAACGATAACTATTACAAATTAAATGTTTGACAAAGTGGAGACTGAGAAATATTTCATAAGATTAAGAGAAATAAATAGGTAACAATAATAGATGTATTATAGAAAAACATAAAAAGGTGATACAGGGTTACAATTGATAAACAAGATTAAATGCAGGATCAAAGAAAGATAAACAGTAATAAATGTCCTTTAAATTGGTTAGGGAAAACATGTAATTCTTAGAAGTATAAAGGAAAACATTAAGTTTTAAACTGACAAATATGATAGGATTTAACAACTCCAAAAATATAGGAACTTCCCATAGAACGGGAGAATACGTGTCCAAGACGACATGGTAACAGTCAAAAGGAAGTTAAGTTGATAGAGAGTATTGGATTCCAAAATAGCCGGGCTAGCGCCAGACTACCACCAAAAGGGTATAAACAGGAAAAATGGTGAATTAATTACTAATAAAAATATAACTGCAAATCCTATAGTTTTAGAGTCACTAAGCTAAATGTCGGCCAAGCTAGCTAGCTAGCTTGATTTGGAATTAAGAAAGGTCCCATAGACACACTAAATAATAAATGGCAAGAGGACGGTCTGTCAATTATATTAGCAGATGGCTAACAATCAGGTTTCAACACAAAATTGCACTATGGCCGGTTCTTTCCCAGTGGGTACTGCCAGAGCACTCAATAGTACATTTATACCACTACCCACTCCCTGGGGTATACATCAAATCTAGTAGACACTAACTTTAAATACTTGGGAAAATGAGGTGCCATCAAGGGGCAAATGAAAATACTATCTGTGCGGGCCACTATACAAAACTAGCCGTGTTCCGCACTTTGCGCACCCAAAATAGTAAAACAAAAGAAGGGGTGCCAACAAGAATGCTGTGAGATACTGACCTAACTAGGTCCTAAAAGGCGTTAGACAACCTGCTTGTAGCCATACAAAAATTCAAACAAGTGAGCATGACGTCCACGGCACCATGGGATATTGTGAAGTCATAAGGACTTAAAAAGGAATAATGAACTTATGGAGAAGAGGAACCTTAAAGCAAGGTCCTTTTTACATATAGAGCTCAAAGCCCCTGTATTTAAGATATGTTATATGGACATAGGGAACATATATAGTCAGACTATCTGACTAAAGGAATTAAGTCAGATTGACACAAAACTAAATTTAGTCATTCTGACTAAAACAATACGTCTGAAGGACTTAGAAAGCATTATAGCTGCTTTGACTAACAGAAATTAAGTCAGAAGGAAACAGAAACAAAACTTATTCTTTCTAACTAAAACAAGTTTGAAGGACTTAGAAAACTTTATAGCCGTTTCGACTAACTAAACTAAGTCAGAAGGACACCGAAACCAAATATAGTCACTCTGACTAAAAAAGAAAGTCTGAAGGACTTAGAATACATTATAGGCGCTTCGACGAACAGAAACACAATTAGTCTCCTTGACTACTACAACAAGTCTGAAGGACTTGGATATTTGTTGAATACTTGAAACATCAGGCAAGATTTCCTCGGCGTCTAGGTGGTGAGATCCACGACCCAAACATCAAGACCACCAGTTTCTTCTTTAGGTTCTGGAGCAGAGGTTCCTCCTTCAAGGATATCATATGATGAACTACAGTAGAATGAACCTAGTGGTCAACCGTTATATACTCTTTTTTATGACTCTAAACAGGACCAAATATGGACATGTAATGAGGGAAAATAAAGGAAAGCGGGG